>LOJH01011069.1:0-26478 GCA_001685095.1 Ellobius talpinus
ATTTCTTTATTAACCAATAAAAGTAACACATAGACAGATGACCCTCTTCCATCAGCCTAGGAAGGTGACCAGGTTAGAGGATGGCAGAGGAAGTTAGGGTCTGGGAAAGGTCGTTTTCCTAGGCAGGGTTTTATTCACATAGGGTGTGAGATGGGCACAGGGTGGCCCACAGTTGCCCTAGGACCTCTGAGGGGCGAGGTGGGCTGGATTTCTAATGTCAGGCGCGTGAGAGGGAGGCAGGGGAAACACGGAGCTCATCAGTGGGTCAGTAAATACTTATTAAATGGTACCTTTGTTGGTCAGCTCCAGTGCCAGCTGCTGTGTCTGTGACCAAGAACTCTGACTTGGGATGAGGGTGGCGCATCTCTTGGGAGGTCCTGTGTGGTAACGACACTGCAGAGAATGGCGAGCCACAAGCTTGGGCACTAGGAATTTTCAGTGGAACGGTCAGGGAGAAACGGCATCTTGTATTCCTCTGAGCCTCCCAGCTGCTGCCTGAGGGACGACTTCAAACCACCACTACCTTAGATATCAGCAACTAGGCACAGAGAAGTTAAGAAATTTGCTGAGAAGACTGGGGCAGGCCACACCTTTAGGCCCAACACTAGGGAGGCAGAGGCAAGCAGATCTTTTCTAGTTCAAGGCCAACCTGTTCTACTTGGCAAGTTCCAGACCAATCAGAGTTCCATAGTGAGACCTTGTGCCAAAACAAAACACAAATATGAAGAATCTTGCCCAGGGTCACTCATCCTCATAACTGAGAGGCTGGAGTTTTACACTGAGCCTTTGATCTTTGGTTAAAAATGATCTCTGTGGGGCTCTACTGTCTTCAGTGTGCATGGAGGCCTGGCTCACTCACTTACTCAAGCAGTCAGTGCCAGAAGGGTTGTGGAGGAAGTGAGAGAATAAGACTTGAGGACATCTGGGCCACCAATGTGCTGGGAAAAGGAAGAGCACAGGCAAAGACCCTGAGGCAAGTGCATGCCTGGTGTGTCTAAAGAAGAGCGTGAAGGTCAGCGGTTCTGGAACAGAGGGAGCAAGTGGGGAGGGAAGGCTGGAATGGAGCTGATATAGGGCTGCCTGTGGTGGTTGAAGGGTTGTCAGCTGGGGTTACTCAGTGCATGGCAGTGGCTGAAGGGCAGGTGTGTCCCCTGCAGCATCTCAGCCTGAATGTGGGAAGGGAGAGATGTCAAGAATGACACCGGAGCTTGGGTATTGGTGGCTGGAAAGATGGGGTTCTGGGGAGACAGGGTTCTGCACAAGAAATGTGTCATGAAGAACTTCTCACCTCTGTTGTTCCTGCTAATCCCTGGCTCCCTCCAGGTGTCAGAACTGAGACTTACAAGGCCTTCTCAGGATCACATGGTTAAGAAGGGAATGGAGCCACACCCTAGAACCAAGTGTGCACACTAGGGTTTGTAATTCTGGTTCAGTATTTCAACTAGCAAGGGCCTACCAGGTGTGCCATGCTGAGTGCTGGCACCAGTGGGTGAAATGAGCTTGCTTCACTCTGGTGGCATTCCAGTCTGAAGGAGCAGCATCATCCATGATGCTAGACATGGAGTTTGGGGACAGTGTGTTCAGCAATGGAAAGGAGCATCCCAAGAGGTCCTGGGGCGAGCGGGAACCCAACCAGTCAGACGTCTGGTGGCTTCCCAGAAGCACACAGACCTCTGGGATAGAGGGCTTCTAGGAAGCACATTTGTGGGTTTTCCCGGTGGAAACCCAAGGAGGCCACGGGCTCTCAGATTATGGATGACCACCAAATTCTGTTTTTTTTTTGTTTGTTTGTCTGTTTTTTTTCCTCAAAAGATTGAGTGGTTTTAACAGCTACTGAGCTGTAACTCACGTGCCTTGTTTCACTAATTGAAAGTGTCCTGTTAGATGGCTTTTAGCTCATACATAGAGCTGTGTCTCCATCGCCATAATCCATTTCAGAACCTCTCCATTGCCCTAGAAAGTGCTTCCTCCTCTCAGCTCATCCTCGCCATGGCTTTCGGCAGCCAAGACCAGACTTTATTCTGCTCTCTGTTTCTACAAAGCCAAAGTCACCTGTAGCAGCCTGCATCAGTGGCCCTGGGCAGTGTGACACCTTTTGTATGGAACTTTTTTTTATCTTCGCCTCTATGTAGATCATCCAAGACTTAAACAGAGTCCCAGTCAGCAGGGGCCTAGGGCCTGTTACCCATCATAGAGAAGGGGAAATGGGGGAACTTTCAGCCTTCCCTCAGCAGGCAAACTTGGGAGCTCCAAGGGAGCTTAGAGACCTCCAGGTCATGGTGGTCCTCTGCTGTTACCTCTTCCTTCAGCTGTAATGCTGGGTGAATTTGGCTCCAAGTGATAACTTGGTGGGAATGGCTTCTTCCCCAGCTGTGGCATTGAGTGCGCCTGGGATTTTCACACCCCACAATGCACTGGGAGGTCTTCCATTGCATACTTCTGAGCTTTCGTCCTCTCATTGAGAATGTTCTTGAGTCCCACGTCTCCTTTCCAGCTCCCCAAACCCTTGCCGGTCCTGCCTGCTTTTTCTTGGCTGGGAATGTTCTTCCTCAGGGAGATGGGCTTTGTTGTCCTAGAACCAGAAGTCTGAGTTAGAGAGTGCCGTCCTGGCCTCATTGGTGACCAGTGTGTGCTCCTTATCAAAGGAGTGTCAGGGCTCTGAGGAGGTTTGGAGGCACTTCCTCAGGACTCCCCCACCTACCCTGCCATGCTATGTGCCTCAGTTTCTTCTTTTGAAAAGGAGAAAGTGAAGTCAGTTGGACATGAGACAGTGTTGGAACTGATGTGTGGGAGGGGCCATTTCTGGGCAGACCCTGGGGAGAGCTTGAGAGGGTATCCTTGGGCCTGACGACAGGCAGATAGTGAACATCCCAACGTCAGCTGCCCCTTCCTGTTTCTTCCCGTGATGTGTCCTGTGTCTCCTCCCAGGACTTGGTGGAGAGACTGAGTCCAAACCCCAGTCTAGCTGCTCAGATCTGGCCCTCACGCCAATGTTGCTTTGTTCTCTCAGTCTCAGTTTTGTGACCTGTAGGATGGGAGGGCAGAGGGGCATCGTCTGAGGCCTCAGGGTCAGCTGGCTGCCTCCTGGGTAGGCATGCAGTGGAGTTTCCCATTAACACACATCCAGGTGAAGAGTGCTTAGGGGAACAGACGCCTGCTCAGGCAAGCGAGGTGGAGATGCCTGGCATCCCGCCCCCCCATCTCACAGGGAGGCACTCAGGCTGCTGGAACAGGAGAATAGCACCTCCCAGGGTCTTTCCCAAGGAGGTACCTTGTGCCAGCATCCTGCTTGCATTATCTTCTGAGACCTCCCAGCAGCTATCAGAAGAGTACTCTTAACAAGAAGAGAAACTGAGGCTCAGAAAGAGAAAACCACCTGTCCATTGTTCCCTCAATGAGTGAGGGACTAAACTGAGATTTGAACTCACAGTAGTGTGACTTTGGACCCTATCCTACCTTCCCTCATGAGGTAGGAAAGCGGGGAGGGGCAAGAGGGAGGAGCAAGCCGAGGAAGGACTTGGGAAATGTAGCTTCCCCACTGCTGGCTGCTGCGGGGATTCTGTGGGTGGTGGGAAAGGCATTGTAAATATGCATGACATGCAAATCTACCTCTAAAAACAACGTGGGCCTCCCATGAGCTGGGGTGCCAGGGTTCTCTGGAAAATACAGTGTTACACAAACACTTGGGTTTCTATGACAACTGTGCCGACTTGCCCCTTCCCAAGGGCTGGTCTCAAGGTGTTAAGGTGCAGCACTCATTTCTGGCTAATCAGTATCCTCCTGTGTCCCGCAGGCACTGGTACCGCCCTCTGCCTGGAGCCCGGTGGTCCCCCTGTGTGACCAGGGTCCAACTCATGCCTCTGATGGAGTGCTGGAGGGATGTGTGTGGCAGTCCTCAGTCCCACACCCACTTCTGAGGTGGCATCTGCAGCATACTTGCCGGCTACCCTTTTTCCTGTGCACATAGCTCCCTGGTCGGTAAGTACAGCCACAGTCCTGGGTACCTCACCCACCATGGTGCTTGCCACCATTGGGAAATGCCCAGCCCTCCCACTGCCAGCACCCACGAGCTGGCAGGGGGACCTCCACAAGAGCATCCCTGTCTGGGCACAACTTACAGTTTAACCAGCTGGGTGTATCCATCCTCCTGACAACTCTGGAGGTGGGCATGGTGAGGATACCCATTTCCCAGGGCACTGCCTCAGTGAGGGAGAGCCTTGCTGAGGATGGACAGCAAGCTCCACACATTTCACGTGCTGTGCCATACCCCTGGGTGCATATGCTCAGCACAGGATCATGAAGGGGAGAGGAGCAGGGAGCCTCACTGCATACAAACTTGGCAAAGAGGCACTCCTCCTCCTCCAACTCCACCTGCCTAAACTCACAGTGAGGTGCTTGGTCCAGCCCTGTCTCTGACTGTCCCTCCCCACCCACACTGTCTTCACCAAGCCTGGTTCCTCTGTCCTCCTTCCCACAGAGCAAGGACAGCCACCTCAGCCCCACATGATGCCAACCACAGTACCTGCTCATTTCTCTCCTTGTGTTTGAACACCTTCCCCTGACCCCCTACCCTACTCCTGCCAGAATTCTGCTAGCATAAGTCCAGTTCACAAGTGAGGAAACCCAAGGATCCCCAGCCACCATTCAGCCTACATTATGGGACCCTAGATTGAAGTAGCCTCAGCTTCCCAGGGGCTAGGATCAAGGAAGGGAGTGAGGGAAGTAGAAACCCCTCATGATCTTTCTTACCAGACACCAGCATGACCCAGGAACCCATCAATCTTCTGGAGTCCCAGAAAGCTGCTACAGTGGCCCCTCCTCACGGTCCCAGCCCCTTTGCTTCCAACTCTCCCATCTGCCAGCAGCTGCCAGCTTTCTTGATGAGATGGTTATGAGAAGGGGAAAGACTGGTAAATATGCATAATATGCAAATATCGAGGATAATATAAAAACCCGTGAAGTTCAGTGTCGATAATGGATATAGAAGTGTGTCTTTGAGAACCAGACGCTGCACATTTGTGCGGTGCCAGCCTTATTGCTAATAACTGTGAAAGGGGCACTAATTCACCGCAGCTCGGTCGGTTCTCCCGGCCTGGGCCTGGTCTGTTGTATCAACCAGAGACAGCTGTTGCATTTGGCCGAGAAGCTGTCACCACAGAAGTGTTGAGGACATTATGGTCTGAGAGCAGAGTGCTGGGGGCAAACATGCTGGGTTTGCCCAAGGCTGGCCGGGTCTCCCTAAGGACAGTGTGCGTTGCAGGGCAGGGCCAGCCTGTGAGGCAGTGGGTATTTCTTGAACACTTACTAGGTGCCTGGCATTGTGGTGAATGCCTGGCACTCTTTGGCATCTCCGCAACTCCCCATCAGCTCACAAAGGCCTTAGCTCTGATGAGCGCTGCTCCGAGGCCTCCTCCGCCCTAGGGCAGATTCTGGAGGTACAGCTGCCATTGCTCACAGTCCCCCTTGTGTGTGGCCCAGTGACGGAGAAGGGATTCCTTGGCACTCGGAGGGAGCAGCCGTCAGCATCACGTGGCAAGATGGAGGCCGGGGTGGCGCGAGGGAGGTGTTACTGCTGCGATTTTGCTAACAAGCTGGTTATTTAAGGAACTGGGAAGCCATCAGGGAACTGCTGTGCCTGGGCAGAGGCGGCTGGGAGGACAAGGTCCCCAGGGAATCGAGGTCAGCCACACACTGATCAATGGATTGATTGAGTCTTGTCCGCTTACTGACAGGAGTAACAGTACCATGGAAGTCTGGGAAGAGATCCACTGTCTATGTCAAAGCGGACCTGTGAGCTGGAGGGCGGGAGGGGCTTGGAGGGCAGCAGAGCTCTGACTGTGGGCTTGGGGATGGCAGAGCCTTGGCCTGCGGTCACTTACCACACTCAACCTTTTGTCTTGCGCATCTTCCTTGTGGTAGTTAGTGTATGTCACAGTGAAGTGCCAAAAAAGCCTGCAAGCTCTAGCAATAGCCCTCATTTAGTGACACTTAATTAAGTACCAGGCTCCTTGCTAAGATTTTCCTGGTTTTTTTAATGTTATTTATATATGTATGTATTGTTTTAATTATTTATTTTGAGACAGGGTTTTTCTATGTAATCCTGACTGACCTGGAACTCACTGTGTAGATCAGGCTGGCCTCGAACTCATAGAGATCCACCTGCCTCTGCCTCCCAGGGTCTGGGATTACAGACAGGTACCATCACACCTGGTTTATTTTTTTAATCTTGCTGTGATAGAATCTAGGAGCTGGTACCTGCTAGGTAGGTACTCCACCACCAAGCTACACCTCCACCTAGCACTGAACTGTTTCATCTTAGGAGATCTGCACAGATTTTCTCATTTTACCCATTGTAGGAAAGGGGCATGAGGAGGCTTCCAAGGGAAAGCTACTTGTCATATGCCTAGGGCTAGACAGGTGACTCAGGCCTCCAGAGCAAGAACGAGGAGTCAGAAGCTACCCCCGAGGGTCGGGGGGGCTCTGTTTGTCTCTGCTGTGTTTGTGGCTCTTGCATGTTTGAGGTGTGGGCAGCTAGGCAGAGATATCTATGGTCATGGGCAACTGGAAGACGAGGACCCTGACAAGGGCCAATGAAGGTCATTAACAAATCTCCAGATAGGAGCAAGACATCCTAAGGGATAGCTGGGAAGGGGCTGAGGAAGAGTCAAGTTCACTTTAGGTAAAAAGAGGTCATTCCGAGGAGGCAGGCTCAGACCCATTCTCTAAACTCATTACCTGCAGGCTACTGTGTACTGAATCTATTACTTTGTTGAGCTCAGAACAAGCTTATAGAAATAGCATTGTTGCCCTGCTGGGCAGACGAAGAGTCTGAAGCCTTGAGAGGAGAAGTGACTAGCTTGAGACTCTGAGAGCTATGCTGGTTAGTGACTAAGCCACCCATTCCTGGGAACTCTGTATGGAAGCAAGCTGGACCCAGTGCTGAGGACCCCTCAAGAGTTTGAGCTGCATGTAGCTAGAATCGCACTCAAAGGCCGAGCAATAGGGTCCAACTGTTGCTGGGGACAATCCTAGAACCTGGCATGCAGAAGACTCTCCAAGTCCTGAAGCTGGCAGCCCACTCTACTGTCTGGGCACCAGCCGTAGACACACCCATACATTCCAACGAGGTTTACTGAGAACAGTTGCAGTCACCAGTACCCCTCCCAGAGCGCCTGGGCTTGGGGATGGCCTGGTGTTACGCAACCACCCACATAAGTAGAGTGAGAGGGGACAGGACAGTGCAGCGAAGTAGATTAGCCATGCAGGGCCACACCATGACATGGGACTGCCTTACAGGACACAGCTCAGCCTTGCTGGGGCACCCTGGGTAGTGTTGGTAGTAGCAGGGCAATTGGGAACAAGCCACTTGTCTATCACCAGGGGACTAGTTAAATCTGTCTGCTGCAGCTGTACAGTGGCTCCTGCTGCAGCGGTTAGAAATGGGGCCGGATCTAAATTTACTGTTGCAGAAAGAACTTCATAGTGTGTGATGGAGGTGGGGTTTTTTTGTTTTTTTTTTGTTTTTTAAAAAAGAGGTTATAAGCCAGCATAGGTAACACGAGGCCATTTTCATCAGGTTTGCTCATTTCTAGAAGCTGTTCCCCGTGCTTCCCCTGGTGCATGCGGGCCTGAGGGATTGGGAAATCAGATCAGGCTGTGCCACATTTCTATTCCTTCTTGGCTGTATGACCTTGGGCGAGTCACTTGCCTTCTGTGGCAAAGATGGAGAGCATCAGAGAGTGTTGAGATCTGGACAGGGTGGTATCGCAGGTGGTCACTGCCAAGGCTGCTGTGTACCCGTCACACCTGCCAGCCTCTTCCTGGGTCACAGACAGGAGGACAACATAGCTCTGTGCACAGGGCCAGCCAAAGCCCAGATCAGCAACACCGCCACCCCACACCTTGACCTACTAACTTGCCTCACCAGTGAATACTGTCCCCAAAGAGACTGCTGTTAGAGACATGTTGGCCCTGGAGCTGCCACTAAACCTGTCTGGGAAGACAGGCAGTGCCTTCTAGATGCCCAGAATCTTAAATCTCAAACAGAGAAACTCCAGCTCGGGAAGGCAAACTTTTAGAGGTGCGGGCTCTCCGCCATGAGTGATCGGACACATGCAAGTATAAGCATTTATTTCACAAGCACCCTCAGCCCCACTACACCTCCCTTGATGGTGGTCATAAATTAGAAACTACCCAATTATCTGTCTGTGAGAGATGGTTAAACAAATTCCGTCCAGCAGCCAACAGCATTCTCTGTACTGTGGAGACAGCACTGTAGATCTCTCCTTGTTGACATGGAAACATGTCCGTGACACATTGTCGAGGGAAAAATAGATTAAAAAAATAAACAGGTGGGTAAAGTGGGTAAGTATGAGGGCTGTCAAGATGGCTAAGTGAGTGAAGGCATTTTCCAGCAACCCTGACCACCTGAATTCAGACCTCCACCACACAGCGCGCACACTCACACCCCACACTGAACTCACCCACACAAGTAAATAAACGTAATTTTTTAAAAAAATGATACATGATCTCTGAGTTTGAGGCCAGCCTGATCTTCGTAGTGAGTTCCAGGACAGCCAGAGCTACAAAGTGAGACACTGTCCTGAAGAAAAAAAATTAAAATGATACATTGTTGCAGGATCCCTGGATTTCAAGTCTTTTCTGAGGGCTAGGACCAAGGTGGGAGGAACAGGGTACCTACTTAGATAGCCACTGATTTTTTTTCCATTTTTATAGAAAAATGTGTATATTCAATCTCCCAATCAGAGACATGTCTGGATCTGGAAGGACAGTCATCAAATCATTCATAGTGATGTTCTCTAAGGTGGAGTGAGGGTGGGCTCTAATTTCATTTTTACTCATTTCATCAGGATCTTTTTAGTACAAGGGACAGAAAACCCCTACCAGCTTGTGGCCGGAGTTGAGATGAGGGATTGTAACTGTGAAATTCAGGCTCTGCTGGATCCAGGGGCTCAGTGTCACCAGGACTTGACTGTCCAGTGGTGGCTCCTTTGTTTCTCCAGCTCTCACAGAGATGTCCTGTATAAGTGACAAGATGTCTGTCCGGAGGAGTCAGTGCGAATTCTTCTCAGGCAGTTCAACCCCAATTCCCAGAACCAAGTTATGATGTGGATTGGTCAGCTTCTGGGATGTGCCCACCCCTCAACCAGTTGCTGTTGTTAGGGGTGCTAAGTGCTGTGATTGGCCACCTAGACCTATGCACTGCCCCCCTAGGAATAGAGTGTGTGACTTCGACTGTGACCTGTGGTAGCCACATGTGGTTATACCTTACATGTTTCTCCATTTATAATATCTGAATTCCCCAAGATATGTGACTTTATTGTTGATTTGGGTTTTTTTTTTTGAGGTAGGGTCTCACTGTGTAGACTAGGCTGATTTTTCTTCTCCTCCTCCTCCTCCTTCATTTATTTATTATTCATTCATTCATTCATTCATTCATTTTGAGGCAGGCTCTCTTCACATAGACCTGGCTGTATTGGATTTCATTTTGTAGACCAGACTGGCCTCGTACTCTTGGAGATCCACTGACTCGTCCTCCCATGTGCTGGGATTAAAGTCTGTACCACCATGGCCAGCACCTGTCTCAGCTTCTTAAGTGTTGGGATTACAGGTGTGCACCTACTGCTCCTAGCCCGATGTGTGATTTTTGAAATAATCAGAAGAAAGAAGGGCAGTTCCCCTAGGGTCCTGAGTCAGACTTCAATGTCAGAGCCCATTGGGGCAGCCTTGCACTGTGAGTCAGAATGTGGGGACCTTTGAGGCTCCACTGTCATTCAGGAGATACCTCCCTCAAAAGGGAGCAGTCCTAGCCTTTAGGGTCAGCAGGTTTGGAGGAAGAGAAGGGAGCCCACATAAGATGTATATAGAATCAGGAGGGATTAAGAGAATGTTCACAGAGGGCAGAGGAAACACAAGAGCCAGCCTGGAAGCAAGGAAGACTTCCTAGAAGAGGTGATGCCAGGGTCAAGGTGCCAACAGTGATGGAAGATCATAGCCACATGCCAGAGATCCAGGGGCATGGATGGGTGCACAACCTTCAAATAAGAAGCTTCAGGCCCAGACCACAGGGGCCTTGAACAACAGGGTAGGTGTTTGCATTTCATACTGGAGACACCGTAGTGCCCCTCAGAAGGATACTGTGGGAGAGGGGTGTGTCACTGGGCTTCCTGCCTTAATCTGGGAGCTCAGTCTGCAGGAATTGGGTCAAGACCCCATGTGGAAAAGTCGACCAGGGACCTAAAGGCCTGTCAAGGGAGCCTGTAATTCACACTATCAGAACTCATCTCCCAGAATGCCTAGCAACTGTTTGCATACCTTCAGAGATGGGTAGCTCACTCCTTGTTCCTCCACTATGGGCTAGAAAACTACGTCATCAGACTAAGTCCACAGTCTTGACAAGACCTAGCACACTGAGCGCTGGCCCCTGAAAGCCTGGCCAGAGGGAGAGGTGGCAGCCTGCACTTTCAGGTCAAGGCTTCAAGTTAATGGGACCTCGGTGCCCACAGACTCTGCTAGGAGTCTGAATGAAGGACAGAAAGCATAACAAAGCTGAGCTCTGCCAAGAGTTCACAGACCCCTAGCTGAGAGCTTGGTTGGAGAGCAGGAGGGAAACAAGGAACCAGAGACATTGGCTGAGATTGGAGCTCTGGCCTCAGTAAGTTCCAGTGGGCTGGGGCTTCTCTCTTCCTCACCATGGTCAAGGCAGAGGTGGGTGAGGGAACTGATGGGTCCTCAAACGGGTGAGCATGTGAGGGCATGGTGGGAGGCAGGAAGGGAAAGCCGGAGGCCTCCAGGAGCCTGGGTGCCTGTCTCTGTTGAGAGTTGGAAGGGTCTGCTCTGGGTCTGACAAGGAAGGAGACTCTAACTTAGGCCAGGAAAACCTTTAGGAGATAAAGAGTTCTTTGCAGATGGAGTAAGTGGGGTGGTAGGGAGCTCCCTATCCCTGGAGATATTCGAGTAGCAGCTGAACGGCAACCTGGAAGAATCTGTAGAGTACTGTGACCCTACTAAGGATGTGGGCGGTCTTTGCCAGCCTAGGTTCCATGTGCTTGCTCTGAACCTCAGTTTCCTCATCTGCGATACAGGGTTAGCAGCAGTTCCTCTCAGAGTTGATTGTAAAGTTCGAACGAGACCATTTAAGTCCCATGCACGTGGCCAGTGCTCCGTGAATGGTGACTCATTGTTGTGGCTGGCTGAAGGAGCCTTAGGGTCCTTGTCGGGCACTCCTGCTCACGGCCCCTCAGGACCCACTTTCTGCCCGGTCGATGCTGCTTTCTCTGTCTCCATCTCCCCCTCCCTGGGAGGTGGTAGGGATTCCAGACCCTTCTGGGCCCCTTTTAGCTCTACTTGAGCGAGAGTTGGCAGGTTGGGGCGTCGGGCGCCATCCGCCTCCCATATGCTTCCTGCTATTTAGGGGAAAACTCTCCTCGCATTCCTCCAACCACACGGGCTGACATTTCCAGACAGACGCTGGAACCAGCTCTTTGGGGGATTGGCAGATAAATTTGGCCCAGGCTGTTGGGAAAATCTTCAGCCTTGCTGGGGAATTGGAGCCCCAAGCTTGACGGCTTCTGTTCACTCTGAGACTTCTGGGCCTCTTGTCCTCTGTGGGGCTGCAGATTAGGGTAAGTCTACCCAGCCCAGCCTCCTCCCAGGAGAGCACCTAGAGGGCCAAGAGGCTGTGGCTTCCAGCCTCTCCTCAGAGGCAGCAGGAGGCCAGGCAGTAAGAGGCCCCTCTGTCACATACCACAGGCCACCTGGGTGTGGCTCAGCTCAGTTTGGCAGGTGGCAGTCTTGGGACTAGAGCGATCAGAGCTCTAGACACTTCCCATCTGTGCCATCTTCCAGAGTGGCACCACTTCTCTGAGCTTCTTTTAATTCATCTGCAAAATGAGGCAATGGTAGGACTTTCTGGTGAAGAGCCATGGGAAGGTGCTTGGCACATGCTGCATGCCGAGTGCTCCATAAATAAGGTTCTTTGTCATTACCGTCATTGTAGACAGTGACTCAGGAGAGACCAGCAGCTTCCCTTGTTCCCTGCAGCTGTGGCTGTGTGGGAAGTCCTAAGGGGGTTCACACTTAGATAGGGGACCCAGCTGCAGCAATGCAGGCATAAGAACAGATGAAGGTGCCACGTGACCACACCATGCATGTGTACACATGCAAACACACACATACACACACACACACCACCTAGTGTCTCGTTTTACCCTGTTGAGTCTGGGACGCCCAGCACTTGGTTCTGCCAGGAGGAATGGAAGAGAAAGGCTAGGCCTACCTGGAGGCCTAGTCTGGAGAGACCTAGTGGCAGTCACAGTAGGAAGCTCTGAGGAAGTGTGAGTAGTTCTGGCTGGCTGGAGTAGAGAGTGGGTAGCGGGAAGGTGTAGGCAGCTCGTCTGAGCTTCATTCAGAGCCTCCCAGTGGAGCGCCATGCTGGGCCTCCTGCCAGACACTGCTGGTAAGACGGGCAGACCTCCTGCCCTCAGGAAGCTCCACATAGGATCCATCAGCAAATAATGCCATCCCAAGCTGCCTGAATGGAGCAGGGTCTGGTAGGAATGGCAGTCTCCTGGTGGTGGGCACCCACTTGAGGCAAAGGTGTCAAGGGTGTCTCTGTATCTGGATTGGGTTAGGGCCAAAGGACAAAGACAGAGTCACAAGAGTAAAAGATAGGGAGAAACAGGAGCCAGACTCTGGTGTTTTTGAGTACTAGTCCTGTCAGAAAGTCACTCTGGTAGCAGTTGAGGCTCAGCCAAGATGCTGTCTACAAGAAAGCTGAGGATCTGCGAAGAAGCTGTGTCATTGGATAGTAGTGGACTGTGGACCGGAGAGGAGGGAGCAGGCACTACATGGGTCAGGGTCTGAGTAGAAGCCTGGCACCTCTTGGTAGGCTTTGGAAGGAGGAGCCCCCTGCACGTGGTCAGGAAGGGTGAGGTATGCAAAGGAGAGAGCAGGGGAACTTAGAGCCTGAACACAGGCAGACTCAGGAAGGCTTAAAGGAGAGGCTTCTGCACTGCCAGGACCACAGGCAGTGGTGGTGGCAGCCAGATAGCTCCTGGGCACAGGCTTCACAGACTGAGTGGCCAGTGACAAATGTTTTTGCTTTGGGGGGGAATCATGTGACGTCTCTGAACTTTGCCTTCTCTGATACTGAATCCCTTGGGAACTGCATTTGGTTACATGTAACAGAAGAAAACGAACAGGTTTTGTATAAAGACCCAGAAGGTTGTAATAAGAATCCAGATGGAGCCAGGTATATTATAGGCACACACCTATAATACCAGCACTTTGGAGGTGAAGGCTGAACCATTGTGAATTTGAGGCCAGCTTGGGTTGTGTAGCAAGGTCAAGGCCATTCTAAACTATGTAGGAAGACGCTGTGTCCAAACAACAGCAACAATAGGCTCAAAGGCTAGAAATTCAACAGAGCACTCATTCTGGGCCGAGTTTGATCCCCAGAACTACAGAATGCCAGAAGAGATTGGAAAGAATGGAAGGAAGGAAACGGGAGAAGAGGCAGAATGAAAGGGACTATCTACCAGGCCAGCCAGGGCCACTGTGGAAATTCAAAGGCCCAGGCCTCTGCCTTGCTTGACTTGTGTCTTTCATTCTCATGGCTACAAAGTGGCTGTTCCGCTTCTGTATTGGATGTCTGAATCCTAGGCAGAAAAAAATGTCTCTCTGAGGCTATTTTTTTTTTGAGCCTACCATTCTTAGCAGAAAGCAGTAGACCTCCTGGAAGCCCCTCCCAGGAGGACTTGTGCCCACATCTTTTTTCCCAGATTTGACTGTATGGCCATCCTACCTGCAAGGGAAGCTAATGATATTTCTAACTGGGTGCTTCTGTTAGGCAGAGGGGGAAATGGCTAGCAGGAAGGCTGGCAAAGCATCAGTTACTCTGAAGTGCTCCTCAGGCTGCCTCCAAGATCCCTTGAAGTACTAATGTTTACAGACCCCTAGGCACCAGGGACAGGCGACCTGCCTGGGGAAAGCAGTACTTACCTCTGAGCTGCCAGTAATCTACACTTACCCTTGTGTGCCTCCACCCCCTCTACAGTGCTTCTGACAGTGCCCACGACCCACGACAGTGCCCACGACCCACGACAGTGCTCACAGTGTGTGGGGAGACAGGTGAGGTAACTGGTAGATGAGCCCCATTTCTACCACACCTATAAAGGTCTGGGCATTCGTTGGAGGATGATAGCAAGATTGAGGATATCTGGGCCACATGCTAAGTGTTTGCCTTCGATGCCAGAAAGGTGTTCAGGGCAAGGATAACTAACGGTTATGAAATGGCTGAGGGGCCAGTCAGAGATGGCCTTGGTGGTGTGATGACAGCAGGGCTGGGGACTCAGAAGGGCTTCTTCAGTGCCTTAAGGAATAGAGCAAGACTCCCAGTGAGGCCAGATGTGTACAAAGGGGATGGCGTGAACCTCTGTTGTCTTAGGGATATGGGTCCCCAGTCAGGTACCCCTGTAGGCCTTTCTGAGCTGCCTCCTCCATCTGAGAAACTTCAATGGGCAGATAGCAGCCAGGGAACCGGACAGATTAGCACATGCCTGACATCCCAACACCTTGGGTTGGAGGCAAGGAGTGGTCAAGAGTTCAAGACCAGCCTCAGATATATGGCCAGTTTAAGAGGCCTGGGCTACATGGGACCCAAAAGCTAATCAAAGGCAGAACAAAAACAAAACAAAAACCAGGATAGGGCTGGTCGTGGTGGCACAGGCCTTTAATCCCAGCCTTAGGGAGGCAGGAGCTGGTGGATCTTTTGCGTTCGAGACCAGCCTGGTCTACAGAGAGAATTCAAGGACTGCCAGGGCTGATACACTGAGAAACTCTGTCCTGAAAAAACAAAACACAGGCTGGGGAGAAAGGCTTTTGGAAAGAGAATTAGGAAGTCCTTTGAGTATTTCCACACTGTGGGGTTAGTAACCAGCTAGGGGGAATTAAGGTAGTTTTGGGTTACTAGATTTTGTCATTTTGACCTCAGCCCTGGGCTCTGAGGATGCTCCACGCCCCCTGCCTTGTCCTCGGTGCTGACAGCCCAGGGCGTTGTCCGTGGTCCTGAAAAGGGGATTTGGCCCGTCCTAGAATGGGGTGCTGTCCGTGGTTCTGTCTTTGGGAATTGTAAAGAATCCTATCTGGATTCCGAGGACCCAACTGTGCAGGCAGCCTTTTGAGCACGGCATTGCACAATCCTGAGACTCATCCGAGGTTGGATGGTGCTCTTGTCTCCATCTTCATGAGCCCTGCAGGAGTTTGTTACGTAACTTGCCTCTCACTTCTAAACAGCAGCCTGCAGGGGAGGGCTGGTGTTTAATCTCATTTCAGAGGTGAAAGGACAGAAGCTTGGAAAACCAAAGGGACCCATGGGGCACGTCTCTAGTCTTAGTTTCCCTGACTGTACTAGGGAAGTTGCTGGTAGAGTCTCAGGGAGCAAGGGTAGAGCTTTGCAAATGGCACTTGCATAGGTGACATTGGTCCTAAACATAGAAGACTGATACTGTTTCACAGGGATGGCTTGGGGGTGGGTGTCTCATGGGATCTCCCAAAAGCTGTGAAGTGGGGCCCAATCTTAAGTGTGCATAGGGGGAGGTGTCAGGCTCCAAGATTGCATGGGAAAGGATCCCTGTGTCCTGAACCCCTCCTGGGTACTGGATCCTGTGCCTGGTGCGTGGTCACTCAGGGCCCTCTTCCTTACAGCCACCCTAGTGCAGAGTGCCTAGCTTCCTTTTTCAGACACAGAAGCAGAGGCCAGGGGCTTTGTCAGGTTACTCACCTAAAAACTCTTGGGAAGACCTTGAGGCAGAAAGCCACAAACTTAGACATCAAGACCAAAACGGACCCTGGATGTAACCCAGTCCAGATAGAAGGAGGGGTGTGACCTGCTAGGCTTGGCTTGGGTCTCCTGTCACCTATTTCCCCGGCAGCACTCTCTCCTCACAATGCCTAAACTCTATGGAGATACAAAATTAATATTGTCACAGAATAGGTGTCAAAGAGCCTATGGCTCAAATCCTGGATCTGCCTCAACTGTCCAGCCCTCCGTAGGTACATTTCCTTACCTCCAGCAGAAGCATAGAGTTATCTGTAGCCTCCACAGTGGTTTAGGACAGGAAAAGATGGTGGATGGGGAAGAGCTAGAGGAAGGAACCACTCCCTGGGGTGGTCCAGTCAGCAGCATTAGAAGCAGACAAAGGCCCAAAACTGCTGCCCCAAGCCACCACTTCCTCTTCCCAGACAGACTAGTAGCTGTAGCCTGGAAGGCACTTGGCATCCTTAGCTAACAGGCATTGCTTTGAGGAGGCTGACCTGAGCCATGGAGCCAAGTGTCCCTGTGGGGACTGGTGGCTGAGCCAGCCTTGGTTGCCCTGCCTCCTCAGTTCCCCCAATGGCTCTAAACTTAATAAGCCCTGTAGGCTGCTGTCAAGCCTAATTAGGCTGTCCTTGGCCATCCTGTCTCCAGGGTCCTGTTGTGGCCATCTGAGGCCCTGGACATGACCGTGGCCGGTGCCCTTGGCAGCCATTTGGGTGTCTTGAGTGGAAGTAGCTGCCTGCTCTCACCCATGGCTTAGAAGATCTGACTCCCTGACTTAGCTCCTAGACCCCAAGGTGTATGCCTGTCCCCTCCTCCAACACCCCACTCTGGCTCCAAAGCCTAGCGCTATAGCAAATGGGGAGGACAAAGGGAGCACAACAGTGGGATAACAGAGAATGGGTGACGGGTGGAGAAGGGTGACAGGGACTTAGCTTCCATCGCTGAGATGGAGGTTGCTTATGGGACCAAACGGCCTCACCCATACTCCTCTGAGAACCTTCAGTTGCTGTGTGGTCAGCAGGACCGTCCAGGGAGTGGGCATGGCTGGTGGTCCAATGGAGGGTTTAGTGTGGGACTGGACTCATGGGCTAGTGCATGCTTTGGCATGCTGTCCATGCCAAAGATAGAATCTGGGGTCTTGACTGCATTCTCAGCAGCACAGACCAGCAGAAGGAAGTGGGGAGGAGATTGAAGAAGGTGGGAGACACGGGTATTCTGTGTGGAACTCTCTCAAGCCCAGACTTGGCCAGCTGTTAGACGCATCGATCATGATCAGTTTGTTATCTTTGCATTTCACTGTATTGTTCATGCGCTTCCCATCTACACAAGTGCAAGGGCAGCTGAAGTCATGGCTTGTCCCGCTGAGCAGCACTCCTGGCTGTTTACACCCCTCACTCATCCTCCTGGTGGGTACTTGGACTCCTCCGAGACCACGCTTCCCGCCAGCCTCCTTGGGATGCGCTAGGCTTTGGGTGGAGGAAATTCTGTGTTCGTAAGCACTGCCAAATTGCCCCACGAGGTAATTATGCCACTTTGCACTCCTGTGAGTGATATATCCGAGTTCCCACATCCTCTCAGCTCCTCGCCATCAGTTGATTTAACACTCTTTAATTTTGCCAATCTGTTGGGAGAAAAATACCTCCTTTTTATTCTCATCGCCAACTATTAGAGAAGTCGAACTCCTCATTAGGTGTTGAGTGGCCATCAGACTGCTGCAAAATGCCTGCTCATGCACTTTGCCTGTTTTTATTGTTGTTTTTGGTGGTTTTGGTTTTTAATGGGTCACTTCTCTTTTTCTTATTAATTTGGGAAAGTCCGAATGAACGGACGTGAGTCTCAGCATTTGTCACAGGTATTCCCTCTCAGCATTTGTCACAGGTATTCCCTCTTCCCCCACCCCCGAATGTCACTTGACACTGAACTTTGTGGTGTCTTCATTCAGAAGTGTGACATAGTGGTGCTGTGACACGGAGCCCCTCCCCTTAGTTGACCTCTCTGCATCTTGTTGAAGAGACCTTCCCACCTGAGGTACTTTGTGTCCCTTTCCAATAACCCCTGCTTATTTTCATAACTTTGTCCTTGAGATGTGTGTTGTTTTGTTGTCTGCTTTATTTTGGTATTGTGGGAGAGAAGTTTGTAGCCCAGGCTGGCCTCAACTCTCTGTGTAGTTGAGGATGAATGACCTCGGACTCTTTGCCCTCCTGCTTCACCTCCCAGTGCTGGGATTACAAGCATGCACCACCACACCCAGTTTATTCCATGCTGGAGACAGTATTCAGGGCCGGACGCATGCTAGACAAAGACTGTGCCAACAGAGCTGCATCTCCGGCCCTGTATTTAGATCTGTCTTCTGTCACTGTGTGTGGTGTGAAGTGAGATTTGGCTTTGTTTTCCTTGGGCTGGCCTGTGGTCCCAGCAGCGCTTATCGACTACTCGGTTCCTTGTGCTCACGTGGAGTAGCGTCTCTGTTGTACACTCAAGTGTCGCATGTTTACGGATGGATTGATGGGAATGCTGCTGTCTCATTGAGCTCTTGGTCTAATCCAGTCCAATGTGTAATTGCTAAATCTCACCGTTTCTTCAACCCGGACATGCCGGCATTTGGGGCAGAGTAATTCTACATGCTTATTACAGGTTCCTGACCCTCCCTGAACCCATCCATTGTGTTCCATGGTAATAGCAACTCTTGCAGGCATTTCCAGGGCTGCAAAGGAGGCAGCTTGCCTTGAGTAAGGACCACCACAGTGCTGCCCGTTGTAGTTTGGTGTCCTCCAGCCTGAGCCCCCTTTCCTGCCTGGTCCTCCTATCCTGTGTTCTGTCCATTTGCCCTAAACAGGGTTGGAATCTTCCGCATGGCTCTGTCAGGCACCTCTGATGCAGGCACCCACCCAGCCTGAGAGGAAGTGTTGGGCTTATCCTGAGTGGATGTCAGCCTTTGTGTGACTCCCTTCCTCCTGAATCTGGAAGCCCACAGAGTACCAGGCCTTCCTCCTTGAAGAGTCCTTCATTGCTGTCAGGAGCAGACATGTTGCTCACATCTTCCCTTTCCTCTCTAGACTTTCAAACTCAACAATCCCAACTTCTCTGATGTCCATCAAAGTCTTGGCTGCCGGGGCGGTGAGCGTGGCATGTTTGAGCTGGAGTCGAACACACTGGCTTCACATTCTTGTTCTCCCCCTTATCAGCTGTGTGACTCTGGGGAGGCTGACTCGCTTCTCTGTGCTCCTTGGTTCAATGGGTATGCTAGACCTATACAGATGATAAGGAACGCGATGTGGGTCGTGAGCTGAGCCTGCTCCATGTTAAGTGCGCTCTGTAACTTCAATAGTTGCCATTTTGGTGGTGAGCGATTTGCCCCTTTTCGTCCTCTCTTCTTAGAAGTTCCATTGTTTAAATTAGAAAAACAAATAAGAGCTCAGGAAAAGAGTAAATTATGGCAGAATAAGTTTGATAAACCAAGGTTATTCTTTGCTAAAGGTAAACTGTGAATTTGACTCTGCACTTACCAGTAAACAAAGAAAATGGGAAACACGGATGATGTGGCATATATAATACTTGGTGCCCTTGAGAGGAAAGCAAGGCAATTAATTGTTTAGGGTGTGCAGACTGGCTGTGTCCTTAGAGCCATCATATAGTGACTGCACTCACAACGGGGCTGCTACAAGCCTGGTCCCCAAGAGGTCTGAGGTTCAGAGGAGCTGTGACTCTGGAGCCCTGAAGGCAGTGACAGTGAGTGACAGAGCCTCAGCCTTTGGTCTCCCAGTCTAATAGGAGAGGCAGCTGGGACCACATCTGTGTGGCAGAGTGGGCTCCGAGGTGAACTACAGCCAGGGAAAGACTTCAGAAGAGTGTTCTTATCCTCGGCTTTGGGGGCCAGGAGCAGCTTCCATCCCTGAAGATGGCGGTCAGGTCATGAGCTCTCCATGTGGCCCAGCCTGGGGAAGCAGCATCAGTCAGTCCAAGACCTGGAGCTTAGAGAGCCTTACTCAGCAGTGCATCCTGAGATGGGACAGTTGAGGTTTGGTGAAGACAGAGATGAGCCTAAAGTCACAGAGGGATGGAGCCTACAGGATCAAGGCCAAGCCTCCTATCTCCTTGCAGCCTGTCCTCCCGCCCCCTGCCACACTCCTGCTCTGGGCTCTGACTTGCTTCCTGCAGGGTCATTAACCACCTACGGCCTGCCACGTGGTGTCCCCCTATATTTAACTCCCACGCTGTGACTTACAGAGGCCCAGAATAGCAGCCCCGGGTGGGGACTCATCTCTCTGCTTCCCCTCTAGTCTCCCTAAAGCCAAGCTCCCAGCTCCCACCCTAGGGAGAACATGCCTGGATCCCAACGAGTACTGGCCCACCCCTAAGAAAGACCGGTACAGCAAAGAAGAGAAACCACCTGAGAGTCCTCAACATGCTATGCCTCAACTAACCCGAACTAAACCTCAGTTTGTCCCAGACTGAGCTTCAGTCCCTTTTCTAGTTGAGCCTTGACTTTGGTTCCAGACTGAGCCTTAGTCTCCTCTCTAGGGTGAACCTTGATCCTAGCTCTAACCTGAGCCCTGATCCTTTTTCTTTTCTTTTCTTTTTTATTTTTTTTAGTTTACTTTATGTGTAAGATTTGAATGTGCATGTTTTTCCTGTATGTATGCATGCATGTGAACAGCTAACATGTCTGGTGTGCACTGAGCTCAGAAGAGGGCATCAGATCCTCTGGAACTGGAGTTACAGATGGTTGTGAGCCACCATGAGGGCCCTAGGACCTGAACCTGGGCCCTCTGCAAGAGCAACAAGTGCTCTTAACCAATGAGCCATCTCTTCAGCCTCCCCACTCAACCCGATCCTTTTCTCTTGGTTGACCTCTAATCACTGGTTTCTGCCCACAGTTGTGCCTGAAGGTTTTCCTATCAGAGATCTGCCCCCATATCCTAGCTTTAGCCTCAGTGATCTGGGACCAGTAGTGACCATGGATGAGAGACAAAGCCACTGGCCCACCTGCCCTGACTGTGAACTCCCCTACATCCCCCACGGGATGCCAGAACTACCAAGCCTGCTGCTCCTAATTGGCCTCCTATCTAATTCACCGAGCCATGTGATTGAGGCAAGGCTGTGATATTTATAAAATCTGTGTCCTTCTTGATAAATCCAGCCATGGGGACCAGGTTCAGAGCCTCTGTTTTCATCCTCTGAACCCAAGAACTTCAAACCACATTAGCCACAGAGGGCCCTCATCACAGTACACCTGTCACCCATTGAAGTCCCAGCGCCTGCATATGGGCACCGCCCCCTCTCTGATGCCTTCTCAGACTCAGAAAGCTGTTTCAGGCAGCCAGAACCCCGCCTGAGTGGCAGGGGCAGCCTGAGGGTGACTCACCGTGGTCTCTCAGCGCTGGCTGCTTTGTCCTGCACATGGAGCAGAGGCCTCCCCTGCAATCTGCAGCACTGGGGGTGGGAAGCAGTGGGCAGGAGGGAGGGCTACTCTGGTGGCACATGTACCCAGAACGACCGGTGTCATTTGAGGCAGAGCCCTGGACTGCTGGTCCCAATACTTGACCTGTTTGTATTACCTAGAATTCTCAGTTAAAAGCAGGCCTCCCTCCCCCAGGGAGGAACCCCTCCTCACATTCTGTGGGCACCCCCTCCTTTGCCTCTACTGACGCTTGTGTTTTCCCTGTCATGGGCAGCTCGTTGTCCTTTGGGGTTGTTCTTTGATCATGCCAACATCTTTCTCCCTGTATTTTCTGCCCTGCCACCAAAATGCTTTCCTCTGAAATGTTTGCTGCTGAGCCCTGTGCACCAGGCTCTGCTGATGAGGAAGGAAAGTCCAACAGTCTCTGCTGTCACAGGGCTTTGGGCCATAACTTTAGAGTACAGCTTGAGTTCCCTTATTTCCTTCCATGTTTTGTGGGGGAGACGACAACAGGATCTCACTATGTAGCTCTGGCTTGCCTGGAACTACGCACACGAGACTGGCTTCCAGCTCAGAGACTTGCCTGCTTCGACCTCTGCCTCCCAAATTCTGGGATTGAAGACTCACACCACTGTGCCTGCTGAGCTCCCGTTTCTTATTTGCTGTGACCTTGGGCAAGTTGTTCAAGCCTTCATTCTTGTCTGTCCTGTGGGTTACTGTGCAGAGGAACTCTGAGGTCATGTCTGGGTCAGGAATGAGTGTACATATAGTCACAACCATGTCTCTGTGTGTTGGAGGGTGCAGGCTGTGGTTGGCCTGGGCTGGAAGAGACACCTACCTGGGGAAAGGGACTAGCCTGCCCTCAGGCGAATGTACCTCTGGGAAAAGAGGCTAGCCTGCCCTCAGGCAGTTGTCTCTGTGGGAAGATGATATTTCACCAATAGGTGATCAGGTAGGCAGACACCAAGAAGACCCTCATGGAGCAGGGACTGCTGTCTGGGGTCCGTGACGGTGATGGAAACCTGTGCCCTTGTGCGCTGGAGGCTGCCTTGCAGTGGAAGTTCCAGAAGCTTTCCGAGTCTTGTCACAAGGGACCCTCCTCACTCCTGTACCACAGCCCATGACCTACTTAGAGGGCTGGGTTTGGAGGTGGGGCTAGGGGAGATGGACAGGAGGGTAGAGCTGGTGGCAACCTTCTGGCATATGCCAGCACTAGGTGAAACTCAAGGCAAAAAGGATAGGAATAAACCAGCAGACTAGTTTCAATGAATCAGACTGGGAATGGCCAGCCTGACAGATGGACGAGAAGAGAAAAAGCTATTGGAACAATGGAAGGGACAGGAGCTGTCAGAGTAAGTCCACCCTGGGAGGAGCAGGTTGTTTATTCTCTTTCCATTGAGATTCTTCATATCACAAGACTCTTAGTCTAGTGGAAGATAGAGACATAAGTTAAACAAACGATTAACTGCTCTAAATAAAATAAAGTGGGGTGACATGGGTTCTGGGTTACCTGCCTAGACCTGGAGGGTACCCAGGAGACTACAAAGAGGCAACATTTGGAATAAGCCCTGAATGAAACGGGTATGCAGTCATGTGAGGGTCCCTGGCACAGCATGCTTGGTAGAGGGATAGCCAGGGCAAAGGCCCTAAGGCGAGAGAGAGAGAGGGAGAGGGAGGGAGAGGGAGAAGGAGGGAGGGAGAGAGAGAGAGAGAGCTCAGCATGTCCAAGGAAGGAAAGGGAAACCAGGGGGGCTGCAGGCTATGGGATGGCATTGAGGATGACTGGGGTTCCATGGCCAGCATGGGGCTAGTTTGGGTTCAGAATTAAGGAGCAAGGATGGAATGGAACCACAAAACCGAGAACCTTTGGGAAAGAATGATTGACTTAGAGTGGATGAGGTGCGCTAGGACTGCGTGGAGATCTGGCCTGAGAGGCCAGATGACCCTGAGCCCACTCAATTGCTGTGTGGTCTGGAGCTGCTTCCCTCTTGGACTTTTAAGTCAGGAAATGGACACTTGGGAACAGAATAAAGGGGATGCTGTGTTTAACTGGAGCCCAACCCTCCTAGGGCAGGGGAAGGCAAGAGTCCTGGGGACCATGAGGCAGGGGGCCAGCTGGGACATGACCATGGCAAAAGTCCGCATAGTCCATTGCTTCAAAGACTGACCTTGCCCCAATCCAGTCTGAAGATGGGACCATAACCCTCCAAATAGCCCATAAGCAGTGTGAGAAACTGAGGCAGGAGGCTCCATGTACCCTGTGGTTGCCACGTGTGCATTTCATACACATTATCCTGGCATTAATGGATTGGGGTGTCCATTGTCCGGAGGACAGAAGTTCAGAGAAGGAGATGACCAACCCAGCATCACACAATGAGAGCACATTCCAACCCTATCACCGAGAACCCTGAGGCATCTGGGAGCAAGCCCAAGGACTTGTCCCCTCTCAGACCACAGCCTCTGCCCACGGCTCTACCGTATCTGTAGGGAAGGCTGGCTCAGGGGGCCTAGCTCCCTATTGCATACCACCCTTGCTGTCTTTCTCATTCTCTGAACCTGTGAGCCTTTTCCAGCCTCAGGACCTTTGCATATACCATGCTGTCTGCCTAGAATGCCCCCTCCACACAGATCTTCATCCTGTCAATTCCTGCTCACTCTCAGACATCAGTTGAACAATGACTTTCTACGGCTCACGTTGTTTGGCTTTCCATCCTTCCTGACCCCCCCCCACTTTCCCAGGGCTCTGGCTTGTGCCGCCACTCTCGTGTGTGACTGGCTGGGTACCCCTGAGATCACAGACCTCAGTTCTTAGGGTCCCTACTAGGCCAAGCACAGGAAATTAGGGTGCTGTTCTACGATTCTGCCTCGTGGAGCTGTGAGGCTTTGAAGTTGTAGCCTGCCAGAGCTCCTGACGCCTGCCCCCTTCTTCCTGAGACGGACTTTATGTCCTCAGCTCTGTTGAGGGATGACGTCAATCCTTAAGTGGCTTCTTGCGTGGGCTCTGGTGTGTGTGTGTGTGTGTGTGTGTGTGTGTGTGCACATGGACCTGGGCACACGCACGTGTGCGCAGGGGCCTCCGTGAGTAATTCCACTGGTACTTCCAAACTCTGTCTCCATGGAGAGGCCGCCCCCACCTACCCAGCCCCAGGTGGCTGCCTTTGCCACCCTTCTGGCTCCCCCGCCTGCTCCTCCATGACCCAGATTCGACCTGCCTTGACTCCCACATCCCCAGGCCTCAGGCTTCTACAAGCTCAGGGCTGGGGGCCTCTCTCCAGACACACCCTCTCATTCAAAATCAGTTCTAGGTTCCAGCAATGCTTATTGAGGCCATGTGGAAAGAGAGTGGGTACCAGTGGGTGGCTGCCTGGGTTGGATCATGGTTCCTTTGCCCTAAAGCTAATGATGTCTCTCCTGAGGGAGCTGAAGCTCCGCTGTGGCCCTCAGAGCCTCCAGGAGCTGGCTGTCCTCTGTGTCCTCCCCATCACACACACACACACACACACACACACACACGCATGCACGCACGCGCACCTGCTTCTGCCCTAGTTGCTTCACCACCTGGAATATTCTTCCGCTGTAGGTTGGAAAGATACATGCACCCCTCACTCCTGCCCAGAGACACTTTCCCAGAAAGCCTGTCCTCACTTCCCTTTTGTCTGCTCCATGCCCAGAGGACATGACTGGTGACTTACTAGTAGATGAACGCTGAGTGAGTGCAGAGCTCAGCCAAGACGCTAGGCCCTCAAGGGCACTAACCAGTCTTCTTGTTCGCCATAGCCACTCTCTATTGTAAGCGCAGCATGAGTGGGTGTCATCGCGCTGGACTAGAGAGTCCCTTGTGGTCCGTCAGCGCTATGAGTTGGACATCTTTTGGACAGGGATGACAGGCCTCCAGAGGCATGGGGTCTGCAGCGGCAAGCCCTTATGTCCCAGGGTCATTTGCAAACGCAGGGATCTCAGGAGCCCCCCTGAGATAGCATCATTTCCTGGGGACTCCTACCCACTGAAGAAGGAAGGGGTTCTCTGTGCAGAGGACGTAGAGGGGAGCCCCAAGGCCTTCCAGGTTCACACCCTTCCTATCTAAAGCTCAAGTCTGCCCCTGAAGATCCAGCAGGGCAGCATGTGGAGTTGTTCAGCCAGCTCCAGGCCTCCTCCAGGTCTGATGCCATTGCATCTGAGAGACTCCTAGAAAGCATGGACCCAGGGCCACCAGCTCCCCTTGCATCACAACCCCAGGACGGTGGGGAGACGATGTGATGTCCTTCTCCAGAAATTCTGCCCCAAAGCAGTCTCCCCCAGCCTCAGTTGCTTCCCTTGACAAACAGCTTGGCCAGACCTGCTGCCCTCCTGGGTCTGTGCACTCAGATGGCTCTGAAGAGAGGAGGCTTGTGTGAGCTGTGCCTTCTCAGAGGGCACCACCACCCCATGCCAGGAAGCTGGCCCATGCTCCAGGAAATGGGTGCTGGGATGAGAACCACATCTAGAGGAACAGAGAACAGCCACCTTCAGGCTCGCACGACAGGGACATACAAGAGGCCTGGATTAGGTTGTGGCTTCAGAGGAGTTTGGATCAGGTTCTGAAAATATAAGAGGAGAGGAAGGTCCCTAAGAAAGAGGTGGGTCCCCTTGGCAGGCACATCTGACCTCATGCTGCTCTCTGGTAGCCTGTGGCTCCAAGGTCAGTACACGTGAAACCACTCAAGAGCTTGTCAGGAAATGTAGTCTGTAGTTTCACCCAGTTCAGATGTGTGTTCCCAGTGACTTGGGGTGGGTACCCTGTCAATGCCAGGAGCATTGACAGAGAAAGTGGACTGGGGAGAAGGGATGCTCCAACTCGCCGTGAGCACTCCAGCCGCCATCCTGGGCTGCCCAGCCACAGGGGCGTGATGTCCCTAGTGAACTGCGGGGACATGTGGACACAGGACCCCCTCCTCGCCACTTTTGCATTTATAGCCTTCCTTTCTGACATTTGGAAGTAGACATTTACCGTAATGCTCTTCAGTCTTTTTCTCTTAATGTCAGCACTGAGCTGTGCGTAGCTCTCCAGGTTCAGCTTCAGCTATGTCCCACAAGTGATGTTTTCATTATCATTCACTCCTAAATATTTATTTTCATTTCATAGTTGGCTTTTTCCCTGACCCATGAGTTACTGTCGGTTTTTGAAATTTTTGGTTTGGTTTGGTTTGGTTTTTCGAGACAGGGTTTCTCTGT
Organism: Ellobius talpinus; assembly: GCA_001685095.1. Taxonomy (NCBI): domain Eukaryota; kingdom Metazoa; phylum Chordata; class Mammalia; order Rodentia; family Cricetidae; genus Ellobius; species Ellobius talpinus. The sequence goes on from LOJH01011069.1 coordinate 26,454, forward strand.
GGCTTTGGAGCCCGTCCTGGAACTA
>LOJH01011070.1:0-12515 GCA_001685095.1 Ellobius talpinus
CAGCCACATTCAGAGAGTCCAGTTTGATCACATGCTCCATAAGTCCCAGTCCAGTGTCTTTATGGCCCAGATGTAGTATGGAAAAAGGGATGTGTTCTTAGAGGAACATTTTCACAGCCAACCCCCTACTCAACATGCTCCTCAGGCTAAAGGGTATGAAAACCAATTTTCACACTCCACCCCAGAGGTCATCTCACTCCCTGATGCTATAGTTGGGTAAAGGGCAGTGAATGATGCGGGGCTGATCAGCAGAACTGACATTCAGTAGAGTAGATGGCTTATGCATATAGAGGGATAACAAACGCCGCCCCCGCCCCCATCTGTCCATCTGTCCGTGTGTGTGTGTGTGTGTGTGTGTGTGTGTGTGTGTGTATCTAGGGACAGCATACCAAGAAAGGTAATTGCTTTCGAAGCCACATCTGTAAACATTGGCCCACTTGGGGGCTGAGCATAACCGCTGTCTCTCGATGCCCAGGGAAGTGGCTAGCATACTAGCCATGGGCTAGTCCTGCTCCCACAGTCTCTAGTCTCCATCAATATGGCAGTTACTGCCACACTGGTCCCTGTGGCAGTTGGGCAACAGCTTAAATTGGTTTAATATAGTTTGAAAATCTGTAACACTTTTCATTTTCCTATATATCCCAAAGCACATAGTGCTTAAAGAAATGAAGACCAAATTTTCTGAGGAACATATTTGGAGCAGTAGAGAGGAAAAGAACTCTGATAGCTACAGAGGAAATCCAAAGAGGCCTCCCAGTGGTCCCCAGCGATCCATAGAAAAGATGCCTACACAGCTAGAAGCTTTCGTCATTTCCAACAATAGCAGCGACATACACACTAGGTACTGTTTATTGAGCGATTACTATGTGACTGCTCCACAGGAAGTGATGGCTAGTCTTCATTATTAACCTGACTGGATTTGGAATCCCCAAGGGGACACACCTCTGACCATGCCTGTCAGGCATTTTCAGAGACTCCGGAGGAGGGAAGTCTCATCCTGAATTCAGGTGGCGCCATCCTGTGAGCTGGAGTTCTGTCTGCTCGAAAAAGGAACGGTAGAGAAAGCAGGCTGGCTGCCAGCATTCATGGTGTTTTTCTGATTGAAAACACAGTGTGACTGACAGCCTTGCATTCCTGGTGCCATGACTTCCTGCCATGATGGACTGTTTCCTTCCTAAAACCAAGGACAACAAATAAATCCCTCTTCTTTGAAGTTGCTTTGCCACAGCAAAGAGAAAGCTAACCCATACAATGGATGATCTCATTTACACCTGACAGGGCCAGTTGAGAGACTTACGATTATTATGTTGAATCTGGATGGTGCACTGAGGCTCAGTGGTCACACAACTAATAACCAATAGAACAAGGACTCCAACTCCACTTCATGATCCTCAAGGGCCCAAGCCGTTAAATGCTCCCGTAGAGATGTTTTCATTTCTATCAGCGGAGTGGATCCATGATTTCCAACAGGTTCAGAAACCTTCTCATTAATTCTTTACTATTTGTGTAATGCAATTTCCTCTAAGTTCAAAAGAAATACAGTTAGCACACAGCACAGAGAGAACACCACACAAACAAGCCCACGAATAAATGAAAGCACTTTTGCATTGCTCATTTCAGAACTTTCCTCATGAACCTTGTCTCAATCAGAATCCACCACCTACCCACTCACAAGCAATCACTACTTTGCTTGGTATTTCATGTGAGTCTTATTCCATATTTCATCATCATTTTGCCCCCCTCCATTGCCCTTTATGCACCAATGGGCATCATCATTTAATCTCCATAGACATATGCTGTGGCTTTCCCAGTAGCTGTCTAATCTGCAGGCTTTCTTTCCTTCCAATATTTTACTAGCAAGTTCATTTGCAGTCGGTGTTGGTTGGTTGCTGTGTAGAGAGTTTCAGTGTGGATTTTCCTGGCTGTAGTCTCACAGTACGGGTCGACATGTTCCTCTGCTTAGCTCTTATAAACTGGCTGCTGGATCCAGAGGCTAATCCACCTATGTCACTGGGAAGAGGCACACAGTACCTGCTGGCACACAGCTTAGGTGATTAGGAACAGCACTGATGTTCTAATTCTGTTAGCTCATCTTCGCAAATGACTGGTGGTTTCTGTAAAGCATCATCATAAATTCCTTGAGTTAGAATAGTTGAAGCTTTTATGTCTATTGTAATTGTTACACTTAATGAAGCTAACAGTGTCAGTTGTTGACCTACTGCAGCCTATGTGACTTGGCTCAGGCTCTTTTGCAGTAAGCTTAACAGTGTTTGATAGCCTTTATTTTGCTATTTGATATGTAACATATTCCAAGAACATCTCTCTCCCTCCCTCCCCCATCGTCTCTCTAGCTCCATGTGCTTGTGTGTGCATGTATGTCGAGGCCAAAGGACAACCTTGGGAACCGTTCGTGTTGGTTTTTGTGACAGTCGCTCACTGGCATGGTGCTAATGGAGTCGAGCAGGCTGTGCTGGCTGGTGATCTGCGCGGTCCCGTCTCTCCTGCACTGCACTTAAGAGCACATGCCATCAGTCCCTGCGTTTTAAACGGGGGCTGGATTCAGGTCATCATGCTGTTCTCAGAAACACTTTATGGATCCTATTCCACGATGATCACACGATAGCCTGCTCTAATAGTGAAGTAACGTTTCAGTTATTGCGATTTTTGTCTGCAGGTTTATCTGGGGATGATGGTGTACTTGGTGTCAGAAGATGGCATTAGGTCTCCTGAAACTGGACCTGCAGATGTGAATCGTTATGCTCCTGCTGAAAATCTACCCTGGGTCCTCGGCAAGAGCAGCAGTGCTCTTAACTGCTGAGCCTTCTCTCCAGTCCCCGATGAAGTGGTATTCGAAACTGCACCCTGGGGGTTGGAGAGAGTCACTGTGACAGAATTGATCACACTTTCAGTCAGTTTCAATGGACAGATGTGGGAAACTAGTAAATAATAAATGAAATACTGCCATGTATTTCAAAATATACTCTATTGCGAATGAAATTTTGATTGAACATCTGATTTGAGGTTAGGACTATAGTGTGTGTTTGTGTGTGTGTTTGTGTGTGTGCATGGCTATACTCAGGTCTGTGGGTGTGCTTGCATGTGTGCGCCTATACATGTGGATGCCCGAGGACGTATGGGGGCATCCTGAAAAGTCACGCACCGATTTCTTTTTGGAGAAAGGGTTTCTCCTTCAGCCAGGTACTCTGGTTGCTTAGGCTAGATTGTCCTAGTGACTCTAGGGGTCCTGTTGTGTACTTCTTACCACTAGGATTACAAACACTCACAAGGGCACTACCTTCTTTTCTTTCAAAAAGAAAAGCACAGGCAGTTCGGATCAAACTTGAGTCCTCAAACTTCCACAGCAAGCACTTTGATGAGCCATTTTCCGGGCCCAAGACTAGAATTTTTACTTAACCATTTTTATATCCATGCTTTCCACACTGAGAATTCTGATTTCCGAGGACACAGGGAATATCAGAATTGTTGGTGACTCACACCAGTAAGCCCAGCATTTGGGGGAGTGAGGCAGAATAATTATCATGAGTTCAAGGGCAGCCTGGGCTAATTAGGGAGTTCTAGGATAGCCTGGGTTACAGAGTGGTGCCTTGTCTCAAAGCAAGTGAACAGTGCAAAGAAGGAAACAGAATCAAGAAACTCCTGGTACTTCTTTCCCCTTCAAAATGTGCCCCTGGCAATTGCAGAGCCACAGCGTCTGGCTCCATTCTTTTTATTTTCCCTTCCTTGGAGATGCTGAGAATTGACCTCACAGTTTCCCACACTTGGCAAGTGGTCTACCACTGAGCTATAGCCACAGTTTGCCTTTTACTTTATACTTGAGACAGGATCTCACTAAGTTGTCCAGGATAACCTTGAACTCTGCAGCCAAGTCAGGGTCTGCAATGCAATCCCCCTGCTTCAGCTACCCAAGTAGCTGAGAACACAAGCCTCCATCGGCCAGGTCTAAATACTACTACAAATAGTATCCAACTGACAATGCATCATTGTGTGCGCGCGCACCCCCCTCACACCTGTGCGCCATCACCAGCCAGGACATTTGACTCTTAAGTTGGAAAGGATGACCAGGCACTCGGAGTAATGGCTGTAACCACATGAAGACAGAAACTCAGAGCTGTCAGGGTTGTTCTGGGCACGTGGTCACCATTATTCCGCCTCTGTTTTGTTTTCTTTTGTTTTAGATACAGTATATAATCAGAGTTGCTCTCCCTTTTTTGTTTATCCCTGGGGTGGTGCTGTTTCCCCTCCTCAGTTAAGTCTCCCTGAAAATGTCCTCACAGACAGAGACATACCCCAGGGGTTGCTCCCCAGGATAGTCGAACTTGACTCAAGCAGCAAGCAAGACTAACTATCAAAATCCCATTCCCTCCAGCTTGTTTTTTGAGCTCTGCCTACTTGCCTTTGCTGGTTTCTAGTATTTGTCTCTGTCTCGAACTGGCTTCTCTTTTTTTCTGATCAAGTTTTCCTCCTTTATACTTTCCAACTCTTTGAAAGAATTACCTGTGCATTAACTCACCTGTGTGGCTTTTGTTCAGTACTCAGTTTTGAGATGTTTTATGTGTAATTTTTTTTCTGCGTTCTATAACCCAATTCCGGGTATCTTATGCTTTAGATTTGTGTTGTTCATTTTTGAAAGTCACTTTTTAAGGCAGTTTTCAAATAAAAAGTTGCAGGTTTGATTTTTTTTTGTAGGCATTCTACCCCCAGGAGACATTCTTCTGCCCTTTATGCTTAGTTTTCCTTATTATGATTATTACTTTGTGTAGGATTTAGACTCAATATATTTCTCATGCTTTTACTGATATGAAATTAATTTTCATGAAGTTTTAGGGGAAGAAAGCTGTGTTCAGGTCAAGATAAGTCTGCTAATTTCACCAAGCCTCCTCTCCTGTGATTTTGAATAGTGCTGAAAGTAGTGTCAGTTGGCTTGCTGAGGACACCTGCCTGTTACTCTTCCCCAGTCCACAGGGCCTATTTCTTCTCTTTTCTTTGTATTTTTCCATTTTAATTCCGTTCCCGTTTCTCCGCAGTATGAGGTTCACTCATGTAAATGATCCCTACATCATCAATTTTGAACGCTCGTGGATTAGATCTCTCCGTTCTCATCCCAACTTCCCACCCCCCCATTCTGCACCCCTCACCTCCCACCCCATGCACAGCTGGAGAGGTGATAATCTCTCCCTGCGTATGTTGTGGGTCTCACGCAGGCCTTCCAAGCTTTTAAATGAAACTTGCTGGCCATTTTGGATTCTCATACTAGTTACTAGTTTGGAGTTTTCTGTGGTTACTTATTTCAGTGTGAGAACTCAGGAAGATTAGACAAAGGTACAGAAGTAAAGGGGGGCTATTAGGGGTGTGGAGGGGAATTGTTGGTATTAGGGGTGTGGGTGGAAAGGAAGGAGTTTATTAAGAGGGAGTGGATATGATAAAATGCATTCGTGTGTGTCTGGGGATGTCACAGTAAGCACCTTACTCTGTGCAGTTACGGACACACTCACTGTTGAATGATGGTGGCGGGAGTAGTGTGTGAGAGAAAGGATCCGATTCCCAACAGGAAGCTGGGGAGCTAGTAGGCGTGGCCAGGCTCTGGCTTCTAGAATCCCTTCCTGGGACAGCACACTGGCCTTTCACATGTTCCCACCTCTTAAAGGTGTAACACCACCTGCCCAGAGCCCTGTCCTTGTGATCAAACTTCTAATCAGTGAACCTTTGGAGCGCTCAGATCATGTCCAAACACAGCAACCATCACAGCAGCTCTCATGTTTCAGCACTTGTTCGGAGGAGACAGTTGAACAACAGTACGCGATTTAGAGGACAAAGCCAGTCATAGTTTCATTCCCTTCTATGGTGCTTTAGCGTTGAGGATGCCTGACAGTTCAGACGCAGCCAGCTATGAAAGCCATACTCTATTAAGAGAAACGGAGGAGGGGGATATTCTGTGTTATTTGGTATTTTGCCGACAGCATTAACTACCACTAGACAGAAATGGCTGCCCTCCTTCCTTCCACCCCACTGTCCTTCCTGTTCAAACAGTACCAGATCTTGCTGAGAGACTGACAGCCTGTGGATGGGTGATGTGCCCCAGGCACACTCCTGAAGCACCCTTAGAAACAGATGGTCTCCTTTCTTTTTCCTTTCTTCCCCAAGGCAAATATTAACTCAGCTGCCTTCTAGAATTTATTTGTGTTTAGGGTATTTTAACTAGAACCAAAGGGTATCTCTCAGCTGTTACAAGGCTAGAGAGCCTGGAAGACATAAACCATTTCAATTCCGATACTGTTGCTTGTCTGCCTCATGATGGGAACCTGCAAGACATGGCATGATCCTCAGGCCATGTGCCTCACAGACTTCCGCAGCTGTGGGCTCTTCACACTTTAAAGTTTTAATATAGATTCCTTTGCCTGGTTGCCTATGTGTGATGTAGAGGGGCACCGGAGCAGGAACGACTAGTGTGACCCCTCCAAGCTGTGTAAACACTTGTGCCCTGTATGCATTTGCAGGTTGAGCGACTATGCAAATTAGGGCACTAGCCTCTTCTTCTCTGGTGAAGTACCCGAGCCTGAGATACCCCAGTAATGACTCCTCATCTCTTCAGGGCCCATAACTGGAACTTTAAGTTTCTCTTCCACTCCCTCCTGCACTAGAAAAGCTGAGGAACTCAGTGTGTAGAAGTGTGTGTATGTGTGTCTGTCTGTCTGTCCATGTGTGAGTGTGTGCATGTGTGTGTGTCTGTCTGTATGTGTGTGTGTGTGTGTGTATTCATACTGCTACTGGTGGCTCCATGATTAGCTTGAGAGATTAAGATCTTACCTACCCAGTTCCTCTCTAGCCTGCCAATGTTATAATGGCACTGAGCCTTTTCAGCTCCAAAACAGTGGAGAAGCGAGCCTCATTGGGTGCTGGAAATGGGAGAGAAAGACACAGCTCACAGTCACTGTTCTCCTAAAGCCCATGCCTGGGGTTCTACTTTGGGAGGCAGTTTCCATTTCAGGGGTTCTAAGAATGAGGGGGCCTTTCTGTTGCTTATAGAGAAAATGGTCGGTGGTAAGGCTGCAAACAACAAAACGAAGATCCGTTGGATGGTTTCCTAACTTGACATGCGCAGGAGAACCTCCTTAGGGTAGTTTCCACCCCCTGATAGTTTAGCTGGGGTCGGAGGTCCTCATCAGAATAGAGGACGGCTTGACCTTCCTACGAATTCTTTCTTTTAGGTGTCTAAGCTCAGACCTCATAGTTAGCGATGAAATTGTTCACTGTATTTAAGAAGCCATTGTTTAACCAATAACAGGAATAAAAAAATATGTCCCCTCCCAGGCTTTGTGAATGCTGACAATATGGCCTCTTATTCTTGGCACGTAAGTCAAAATGTCCTCACTCTGCCTTAAAGCACAGTATTAATACAATTTGCTCCTTTTCCTAGAGAGAAAATGAATGTAAAACAATATATATTTGGCAAAAGTATTCAATACCTAAGCTTAACATCTACTTCACAGTTCCTCATCTTCTAAGGCTGCATAATTTCAAGAAGAATTTAAGAAATCTCTTATACATGCATTTCAACATGCTTTTCTTTATCATAGAAGGCGAGAAGGGCAGGCCTGTCTGCCTGTGGCATCTCTCTCCTCTCTGCATCAGGCAATGCCAGGGTAGGCTGTGTAAGGCCCCCAGCCCCCTAGACTCATTCCTGTCTACCCTAATTGTCTTATAGGCAAATACTGCCAAGCTCTTTTGTTTTCCGGGAATTCTCAGCTTAGAGGCTGTGGAAACCCCTGATGATTTGCTCTCCTGCGATGCTGTCAAACATGGCAGGTGCAAATGAAAACCTTCCAGGCCCATCATCCGCCTCCCTTCGGGCTGCCTGCCTGCGCTGTCTATGCAGATTGCCACCATGCCTGAAGACCTTGAACCCTCGTGATTTGTCACTGCCTGGGAGGAATTGGAGCAGGTAGCTACAGGGGTGTCCATGTTTGCAAGCACAAGATGCCAGGATGCAGGACCACCGGCTCAGTCACTGAGTACTTGGGTAAGGTGTGTAGCCCTTCTGGGCCTGAGCTCTCCATCTGCAGAGCATAGGGCCAGGTAGATAAAAGCGTCTAAAGGGTAAACTATTAGTGTTTTAAAGCTGGTGAGTGCTGATTTACCGAGCCTTTTAGAAACGCTCTCATCCATAATCCATGTACCTAATGCCTGTCACAATCATCTGCTGGCACTGATGCATCGTATCTTTCATTTCCCATCTCCTCCACTCCTCCCACCCCTGCTATCAATTACGGTCCTAGTTCTGCCTCCAGCTCTGTCTTCTCTCAGTGATTCTTTCTTCCAGTTTGGATGGATTCTGTAGGCTTCTGGGAACCCCAGGGGAAGAGCTGGTACAATGGAGCAGAATGTGTCTAAGAGTCCTCAAGCCTGTCCTAGGGAATGCTTTAGGATTCCCACATCTGTTGCTGAAGATAAGTAAAGGGGGTACTTTCCAGAGGTCCGGGTGTTAGGTGAGTATCCAGCCATCCAGGAGAAAACTCCTAAATCCCAAGAGGAAAATATACAAAGGGCAACAACACACATTTCATTTGCATCAGGCAAAAAGGGACAGTACAGAGAAAATGCTGCCCTTTGATGACACCAGGAGAGACAGAAAGTCAATGTAAAATAGCCCCAGAGAGGTTGAGGTTTGCCATGGTACTTCTTATTTGGGATTGATGCCAGTGGGAAGCAGGCATTCGGAGGGGCCATTTCTCCAGTGAGAGCTCAAGGGCCCAAGAGGTTCTGACCTCTCTGCTCTGGTAACAGGGACTAACTCTAGAAAGGTCTTAATGTTACAGTTCCTCAGTTTCCTCCCCCAGAAAACAAGGGATGTAAGTGAATCTGTGATTTCTAGTATTCCAGAGCTAGAAGCAGGTTTTCACTGTCCTCCTCTGGGCTAATACCATTTCTGCTTGTTTTTGTTCTCTTACTCTCCCTAGTGTCCCCTCTGCCACCCTCTGGGAGCAGAGTGACTTCTCAGCTCTGTCCTGTGAAACCAGTCCCAAGAGGAGAATGAGTAGGTTTTCACACCAGTGTGTATATGCATGGTGTACACGTGTGTGCACGCGTGCTTGTGTGTGCGTGAGTTTGTGTTACACGGAGCCGAAATGGATTCTTCTCCCAAATGTCTCACCAATGTGTAAAAATTTTTCTATTGATTCCTTTGTTTTGATTTGACTTACTCTTTTTTCCTTTATGTATTGAAACGGGGTCTTGTCTTGTTCTGTAGTCCAGGCTGTCCTGGAACTCATAATTAGACCGGGTCGGTCTGGGATTTCTGATCCTTCCTGACTCTACCTCTCTGCTAGGATTGTAAACTGTCACACTCAAAGACTATTCGCTGAAGCATCAGAAACTCTGAGAGCAGTTGTACAGTTCCAATCTGTCACAGACTCTTCCAGATCTGTAAATCTTTCCTGATAGCAGCCTTTGAAGGGGAAGGGAAACAATCTATGCCGCTTTTCAGTCCAAAACCACCACTCACTGGTTATTCATCTGTTGCCCGGTGGGGGATGCAGGGACATGTTCTCATGCCCAGTTCTAAAACTGAATCATACCCATGTGGAAACGGATAGTTTCCTGTTATCCCAGGACTGGGCATACTTAACACCCCATGCTCGTGGGAGTAAATTCCAAAGCCAGAAAGAACAGAACTCGGCTTGTAGCCGCTGCTTGCTGGATTTGGGATTTGAAGAATTCTAATTGAAATGTGTACTATCCATAGCTATTTAATTAAAAAAAGAAATCCTAGAGATTTTTCTGTAGCCACCCCTACAGCAAATCTAGTCTAGTGAGTGTGGGCACCTCTGAAGAGCCCCAGGATTGTAAGTAGTGGGACCTGTGCTTCCACATCTATGCTGTTTGAATGAGCTGAGCTTCATTTTAATTTGCTTCTACCCTTGTTCTGTTCTAGTGCCCAGTGGCCTAATAGGGAGCAAGGGAACTAATTTTCACTTATTATCAAAGTTATTCAAGGGTACTTGCTCCCTCCATTGCTGCAGCTGGCGCCTTCTCTTTTTAGGAAGCTTGCCTGTGGCTGGCCGTCTGCTTGGTACTTGTAGTCCTTTAGGGATGCAAAGCTGGTCTGACAGGATTCAAAAGGCCAAATTCCAGACAGGCCAGTGAGGCCTTCAGACTGTGAACCAGTGGGAGTGAAGCCAAGAAGGGCCATTAGAGGATGTATGTATTCACTCTGGAAAAGGGGATGGAGCCAATGGGAGTCCTTCAGGAAGAGTCAATGAAGAGCAGCTATGGAGACTTCTGAAATGAGAGGATGGACCTGCTGATGGTTGTCCGTAGACACCTTTGTATGACTTTCTATGACATCAGACTTGAGGTTCCGGGGAAGGCTGTCTCAGAGGTCTAGGCACTGAGTTCCTCTCTGTGTGTAATGGAATCTACTGTAACTTTCTATTGCTGTGACCAAAACTAACTTGGGAAAGCAAGGGTTTATTTCTTACTGCATTTCCAGGTAGCAGTTCATCACCAAGGGAAGTCAGGGTAGGGACTTGGGGAAGGAACCTGAAGGCAGGAACAGAAGCAGAGGCTATGGAGGGTTGCTCTTTAATGGCTTGCTCTTTGTAGCCACTTGGCTTGCTTTCTTCATGCAATCCAGGAAAATGTCTAGCATGGGTATAAACCCACATTAGGCTGGGTCCTTCCATATCAGTCATTAATGAAGAAAATGTCCTCAGGCTTGCTTGCAGGCAATGTGATGGAGGCATTTTCCCAGCTGAGGCTTCCTCTTCCCAGATGACCCTCTAGTTTGTATCAAGTTGACAAAAGAGCAAAACCAAACCAAACCAAACCAAACAAGCAAGCCAAAACATCACACCACTAAAAACAAATCAATAGTCTAAACCAAACCAAACAAGCAAGCCAAAACATCATACCACTAAACCAAGTCAATAGCCCAAACCAAACCAACCAAGCAAGCCAAAAGTTCACAGCACTGAAAACAAGTCAATAGCCCTTCAGCCTGGAAGCATTTACCCAGATAAGGAGACAGCTCTGACTCCTTTGGGACTGAGGGGTGGCACATGGCAATCTCTCGCCAAGAGAACACGAGAAGTGATGTGAGCCACTTCCAGACCTGATGATAAAGCCTTGTCCTGGAGCTTCTCTGTGCTCTCCTCACTGTCACCCTTTTCTCCTTCTGGCTGGGAGGGCGAACCATCCCTCTGCATCCTCTAAAGAATGCCTGTGGCAGAAGGTTCTGAAGAAAGCCTACCAGATACACACGAAAGACAAAATCAAAACAAAGTAAACGAACACCCACTTGTTCTTGCACCATTGCATTTGGGCTCCTTCCGAAAGACCCTATTGACAGACATACTCCACAGCTGAGTAGAGATTGTGACACCATTCTCTCCATCCTATAGGTTAGGGACTTGCTGTTCTGAGAACTGAAGATACTTAATTATACACCCAGTGTCAGGATTTGAATGATGAGTCACGATATGAATGGACATCCATCTGGTTTGAATGTTGCGTTCCCAGAAATTTAGGCTCCTAGAGGGAGGAGATAGACATAGATAATTTGATGAAAGCGAAGACCTGATTTGGAGACTGTGTCTATATAGTCAAGCCCAAATTTATGCCATGTCTCTCCATGGTCCACCTGAACTGGATTTGCCTGTAGGAGAGTTGGAAGAAGTCTCATAATCAACTAGCTCAGAGGCTTTCAGATTCCATTTATCATGGAAATCCTTCTTGTAATGAAATATTACATAGGGCATTCATATCAGGGCTTGTAGTTTTGAAGGGACCTGTAGATCCCCCCAGTATCTCGCAGCAAATCAGGGCACAGCCGCTCTGACCTTTATGTCACAGATAAAGAAACAATGGCTATGGAGAGTCTATGAGATGGTAAATGGCTGAAGGAAACCATGGGTCCTGACTTTCAGAATTATAACTATTTTTATTGCATGGATGTGTTAGAGTTTTGAGAGAAACAGAATCAATAGGAGATAGATTGATGATGGGTAGATAGATAGTAGGTAGAGAGATAATAGGTGATAGATAACATATAGATACTAGATGATAGGCAGATGATTCAGGTAGATGATATAGACAGTAGGTGGGTATATGATAGATGATTGATAATAGATAGATGTAGTTGACAGATAAATAATAGATAGGTAGATGGTATATAGATAGATAAAAGATGGTAAATATTTATTATGAAGAACCAGCTCATATGTGTAGTATAGAGGACCGGCAGGCTGCATTCTGCCACCCAGATCCCTGCAGCCTGGCTAGCTTATACCCCAAAATAATCACACAGAAATCTGTATTAATTAAATTGCTGCCTGGCCCATTAGTTCTAGCCTCTTATTTGCTAACTCTCACATCTTGATTCAACCCATTTCTAATAATCTGTGTATCACCACGAGCTTGTGGCTTACCGGGAAAGATTCAGCATGTCTGACCTGGCAGCTTCATGGCGGGCGGCTCTCTCTGACCCTGCTTTCTTCCTC
>LOJH01011070.1:12585-25770 GCA_001685095.1 Ellobius talpinus
AGGCCAAGCAGTTTCTTTATTAATTAACCAATGAAAGCAACACATAGATAGAAAAACCTCCTGTACCACATATGGATCTGGAGAACAAGTCAGACCCTCAATCTATCTTTTTAGCCAGCTTGTGTCCCAAGAAAGATGATGGGGCAGTTTCATTCAGCTCCAAGGACTGAGAACCATGAGATCTAGCAGCCAATGGCAGAGGAACATGGTTGTCCCATCTCAAGCAGGGAGAAAATGACTTTCCCTGTGTTTTCATTCCATCTTGGACCAACAGAGTCTATTGTGCCCCCTTCACTAGTGAGCATGGTCCTCCTTTCTCACTTTACTGATTCAGACACAACCTCTTGCAGAAACACCCTCACAGCCCCCCCAAAGCAAAATACTTCGCCATGCTCTGGGCTTCCTCAGCCCAGCCAGGTTGGTCTTTAAAATGAACCCACCACAATTGCCTTTCCTTTCTTGAGGCAGTAGACTCTGACTCAGCTGCAGATCTCATATGTTCAGGTAGGGTAGAATAACACACAGGACAGTCACTTACACTAAGTTTTAAATTTCTGTACAACAGATTATCTATCACCAAGTTCAAGTTTTCAAAGGCATCCATTCATCATCTCAGATTTGTAGCCTGGGCCGGGTGACTTAAATCAAGCTGTGGGGTGGCTGGGTTGGCTCTTGGAAGCTTTGTGTCCATTACTAGGCCCTTTCAGGCTGAGGGCAGAATTCAGTTCCCTGTGGGTATAGGACCACAGTCTCGGCTTCCCTGCTAACTGTGGCTGTCGGTCGTTTCCAGCGTGGGGCCACTATTGTCCCGAGGTCATTCCGCATGATGCATATTTGCTCGCGACAGGGAACGTCCTACTTACCAAATCTCTCTTTCCCTCTTTTTCCCTAGCACTTAAGGAAAGCTTGGAGAGCTCCATGTCACCAGGCTAGCTCGTCATGAGGCTAGCCATCCTGGATGATCTTGCTACCTCAAAGCCAACTGGTTAGTAACCTTACCTACAAATCCCTTTAGATATGTCACATAGCATTATCGGGCCAACAAGGGGAACCTACTAAGATGCCTACCTACAACTTATATGTAGTGACGACTAATCTTAGGACACACCACCTTCTCTTGGGACCTCTGGGAATGATGATATCGGTTTTTATTCCTGTGGCAATTGCTTCAGATTTCCTATGCCATTTGCCTGAATGGAAAAACCAGCTTGGACACATCATGTTCTGTTTCATTTTTCACATAACGTGTAGGGAAAAATCAGGCATTCAAATCTGTAGGGTATGTTCCTCAGTAGCAGCCCTGGCAGGGTAAGATAAGGTCCCATCCCATCCTTCAGGCTCTTCCAGCCCACACTTAGAAAGACAGGAGGCAGGCTTGGGGGTCCCTGGTTTCTCAGGCTCCAGGTTGTCAAGCCTCGGTTTCTTTGGTAGAACATATATGTGTGTATGTATGCTGGCATAGCCACAGTGGTAGAGTGGTTTCTTGCAATGACTGCAGAGGGGGAAAGGTAGTTTATCTCAAGCTGGGATGGCTACATAGAACACCCAGTTTACTGTCCTTTCTGACACCTCGGTGAGCACAAAGCTCTGCTACTTTCTCTCCTGGTTCCTTGGCATGGCCACTGTCTCTGAAAAAGTCATCCCTAGTGTCTTCAGGTTCCCGTCCTGCGGCCCAGCAGGAAGGATTGTTAGTTGCATTATGCAGACTGATGAAGATGAGATATTGCATAGTTCGAGCATTGTACCAAAAGCCTCTGGCAGAGAGCCCTAGAGAAGCTGGTTCCCATCAGCAGAGAAACTTGAAGTGATGAAGATAGGACGGAGAATGAAGGGAAGAACAAGAGATTGGTGACATGGCTATGTTCCCTGCTTTCTAAATTATTTTTGGTGGGTGCGGGAGTGTTCATTGTGTACCAGGTCTGGGTATCACATACAAGGTCTGAGTGTGAGTCTGTAGCCAGATTGCCTATATGGCAACCATCCTGCCTCAGCCTGCCAAGTACCAGTGTTACAGGTATATGGCACCACACCCAGCACAAAGAATTCCTTGAGAAACTGTACTTTCTAACTGCATGCTCTCACCATCTCAAGGCTGTGCAGAATGTTTCCCAACTGTTTCTTACAATCAGCACTAGAAAAGCATGCCGTCCTTCCCCTAGTGAGGGTGGCTTGCTGCTGGTGACAATCAAGTTTGCTGGGAAGGTGTTTGCCTCTGCTGTCTTTCTGGAGCACATCCAGCAGGAGAGAGGCAACCTGTCCAGTTAGCTTGGACTGTCACATTGACAGCCTGAAGTTCATCTGAGAAGAAAGCCAAGCCCGAGGATTTGCTGAGGTCAGATTGGCCTGGGAGCGCATGCCTTGGGGGAGGGGCTAATTCACAGTGGACCAGGCCAGTCTTTGGGCAGTCTCTGGGCTGGCTAAGGAAGCTAGCAAAGCCTGAGAGAAGTGGAGAGCAAGCCAGCAAGGATGGATCCTTGCCCTCCATGATTGACTGTGACCTGGACATACAAGTCCAGAAAGTTCTTCTCTCCCATACCTTGCTTTTGGTCCATATGCTGAGCACAGCAACAGAGGGAGCTAAAACACCACCCATTGGGGTTCTCCCCTGGGCCTGTTGCACTGTGCAAGGCCCCAGTGCTGGTAATACCTGCATTCCCACTGAACTTCCAGAATTCTAAATTTTAAACTATATATTTTTAAACATAGAGCCTTGAATTCACTCTGTAGGTAAAATTGGCCTCCAACTCTTGATCCTCCTGCTTCTACCTCTCAAGTAAGTATTGGGATTACATGTGTGCAGAGACATTTTCAGCTCTCCAAATTTCAGCGTCCTGATGAAACAGAAAATGGTGGAGGGAAAAGGTGGTAAGGGGGGTAGATGCAGGAGAAGGTGGGCTTCTTTAGCTGTCTTTCTGAAGCAGGTCCTCTGAAGAAGCCTTTGGGTTGGTGCTGCTGAGTGGCTTGGGGCAAAGCCAGATCTCACAGTTACAGACTTCTGAGGGGATGTGTTGGGCTGGAAAATCTAGAGTCAGAGCTTCACATTTTAAGTGCACCTCTTTTTATACAATGAAGGTCTCCAGGTTCCTACTTGTTCCTAATGTAGACATTAGGGGTTCTCAGTTAGAGAGCGGAAGCCCCTGGGTGCTGTCAGTGCCTGCTGTCACTGCAGGTTTCAGTCATCTTTCTGAGCAATTCCCTTCTCTTTGAAGGGATGCTGTTTACAATGGGCCTATTAGAGCCCTAATTGAGTCGTTAGTGCACCAGCCATTAGCAGTTGCTAATGAGGGAATCCAAGGGATTACACCATCAATTATCAAGTTTGACTTCTGAGTGTGGCTGTGCCAACGGGTTCTTGTGAGAGTCTCTGGAAAGGGTGACCGAGAGGAGAGGAGCCACTGCATATGGCTGTGCCCTGCCTGTACCCAAGATAAGCTGGTGCAGAAGTTCATTTGGGTGTGGTTACCTGGAGACAGAGAGCAGATTCCCCCTCTAAGACCTGCTGTGAACCTCTCTCCCCAGTCTTCATGCCCTCCAGCAAAGGCGAGCCTCATCACTTCCTTGTGGGTTTCTCCTCCTCCACTTCAGCTTTCTCCTGTTGTCACGGTGTCTGTGGCCTTTGAACACCTTCAACTGAAGTCGTTCCAAGTTTTATTTTTAATAACACCCCATAAATACTGATCTCATGGCATTCCAACTTATAAACATCTCTTGACCCTTTTCCTTCCCTCTTCCATTCCTTCTGGTCCCTTCTTCTCCTCTCCTCTCCTCTTCCTTGATCTTCTCTTCCGCTAGTAGCTCTCATCGTTACTAGGGCAATGACTCCAGCTGAACCGAGAAACTCGCCTGTTCATCTCCACTTCATCCATTTTATGTTCAATTCATTCTCTTCACTTTTCCCCCCAAAGTCATATTTGGTTGTCACTCTGGAATATCCTTCAGGGATGCCCTATGTGTTCCCGGATTATGGACAAGTCCCTAAACATGGAACGGTAAGAGTCCCACCATCCCAGCTTCCTCCTATCTCTATCTCCTATCTCACCATTGTCTTTTTTTTAACTAACTGTCTCAGTTAGCCTTCTATTGCTGTGCTAAACACCATGACCAAAAGCACCTTGCAAGGCTTATTCAGCTTACAAATTCCAGGTCACTCTCTGTCACTGAGGGAAGTCAGGGCAGGAACCCACGGGTGGGAACTGCTGCCGAGGACATGGAGAAGCACGGCTTAGTGCCGTGGTTCTCTACCTTCCCGAGGCTGTGACCCTTAAGACAGTTCCACGTGTTGTGGTGACACCAACCATAAAATTATCTTCAATGCTTTCTCATAACTGCAATTTTGCTATTGTTATGAATTGTAATGTAAATATATGATATGCAGGATAGTCTTCCATGACTCTTGGGAAGGTCGTTCAACCCCCCAAAGTATTATGATCTATAGGTTGAGAACTACTGGCTCATTCCTTATGGCTTGCTCAGCCTGCTTTCTTACACAACCCAGGACCAACCTGCCCAAGGTTAGCACCACCCCCACTTGTAGGCCGGGCCGAACTACCTTAATCATTAAAGAAGAAAATGTCTTACAGACTTGCTTACAGGCAATCTGATAAAGCCTTTTCCTCTTTGAGGCTCTTCTCCCCAAATATGTCAAGGTTTGTGACAGAAACCAACCAGGGAACTCTACCCGCCTGTGCTTCCGCTGAGTGCCAAACTGTTGGGTTTGCATCAGCACATACACCCACCGTTTCCCTCTTGATCCCTTGGGATGCATCTTTTAAATCATATGAATGAAGACTTCCAAACTCACCCCTCCCACTTGTGTGCCCTATGTGCATTCTTTCCCTGTCCCTATGCTAGATGTCTATAATTTGTCTCCCTCACTGGACTGTGGGATAACTGAGCACATCTGTTTCAATATCTAGCTTTGAAATCCCAGTGTCTAGCGCACAGTGCTTGCTACACCATACAAAACCAGATAGCTACCACAAATATAGTGTGTGCTTAATTAATGGAT
Source organism: Ellobius talpinus (assembly GCA_001685095.1). Classification (NCBI taxonomy): domain Eukaryota; kingdom Metazoa; phylum Chordata; class Mammalia; order Rodentia; family Cricetidae; genus Ellobius; species Ellobius talpinus. The sequence continues at coordinate 17,594 of LOJH01011070.1, forward strand.
TAGAAAGTTGATGAGGTTTTTCACATCTAATTCCACAGATTTCTATTGACATGCATTTTATTATTCTATGTGGGACTATAGTTGTCCATAATCTAGTTGTTAGTTGTTTACAATGTAATTCTTTGGAACCCAGAGAGAACTGTCTGAGCTATTAGCGCTACCCACCCTCTACCCCAGTGGCTTAGGGGGCAGCCTTGGTATACATGAGAGCTTATTGATCTGATTTAGAATTTGCAAGTGCTTATGAGAGCCTTGTTCTACTTAGACCCTAGAAGTGGAGGCTTGGAAATATTAAAGACTCAAGAGCTTATTGTTTCTGCTTCTGCGTTTTTCTTGTTTGTGCTTTTTGAGACAAGTTTCAGGTAGCTCAGGCTAATCTCAAGCTCATTATGTAGCAAAGGCTGGCCCGAACTCCTAACACTCTTGCCTCTGCCCCCTCAGTGATGGGATTTGGGGCATATGGTACCACACTCCTATCATTGTACGTGTGTTTAAGAGCCTTCCCATTAGGGTACTTTTGAAGTCTTTGAACACTATCACAGACAAAGGATATCAGGTCTTGGCTCAACTGTGTCAAGAGATCAGTGGTGAAGAAGGTGCACTGGATCCTGACCAGCTTCATGCATGAACAATGACAATCATTTATGTCTACGTGGCTGTAATGATGCCGAGGGCATTAACCCTTGATTTTCCTATTTGTTTGTGTTATGACTGTCACAACCATCTCTACTGTGCGTACTGTTTTGTCTGGCCTATGTAGGAGAGAACATAGCCCTGCCCAGAGCTGAGTTAGGACCCTTATCTAGGACTACCTGCTATCAGGGTTCTAGACTGTCACCCGATAGTGACACATAGTCCTACAAGCTTGTGTGGTTCATGTAAATCAGTTACTCCATCTGGGAGGGAAGATTTTTCTACATCTTCCTTTTCTCTCCATTTGCAAATACTGAAATCCTACTGAGGCTCTGCACATCAAAGCCTGCCAAATCAGGCCAAAAGAGATAAAAAAACAGAGATTAAACTGTTACCTGAGGCCAGGAGGCTTATTTTAACTCCCTGAAGTTTGAGACTTTCTACATTCCAAAAGGAGGACGTGTCCTCTCTCACCTCAAGCAAGTCATTTGGCACACAGTAGGCACTTAATAAATGTTCCTGAGCCTACTGTGCAGCGGGGAGGTTTCAGCAAAGATCTCTAGGACCATGTCAGCAAGTCCCCTTAAGCGCATCTGAAGGAATGGCTTTTCCACAAGCCACCAAGGACATCCATAACCCCGGGCCTTCAGAGTTCTCTTTGGGCTCTGAAGAATGAGACTATAGCTGTCAGCTGCTGGGCGGTTGGTGCCCACTAGAAGGTGAGTTTTTGAGACAGGGATCAGAATGGGGGAATAGATAGGCAAAAGGAATTCCAAGAGTCCCCACTTTTCTGGCCCTGCAAGGTGCTCCATGGTCCCCTTACCATTGCGAAGCAAAACACATGGACTTTCTTAGTGCTACATAAAAGTGCATCTGACGGTTATAATGCATAAACTTTTGCCTCAGGTATGTTATATTGGATCATTTGTGTGTACTGCTCTGTGGATGAGCCCATCCAATCTTTCCTGAAATTAAGGCATAACATTCATGCAGTGATGTTCAAATCGTGCTCTATTGGTTCAAATGCTTTCTTTAAGGGGAATTTATGCTGAGATAATTGTAGCATTATCTACTGTTTTGTGATCTTTATAGTCTTTACTCAATTTCTTCCAGAAATTATATCAGCAACGAGACGCTGGCGCCGGAGAGGCGGCTCAGAGGGTAAGGTGGCTTGGCACTTTCGCAGAGGACCTGAGTTCAGTTCCCAGTGCCTACATCTACCAGGTGGCTCAGAACTGCCTGCAACACCAGGATCTGACACCTTCTGGTGGCAGGAGGTGCCTGTACTCATGTGTACACAAACCCATAATTAAAAGAAAATAAATAAATAAAATAAATAAATCTTTCAAAACCAAAACACTGATGTTGCGAAGAGGCACAAAGTCTGTATTTTTCTATTCACTTTCTCCGTCCCTCCTTTCCCGTCAGTTCTTTGCTATAGCTTGAATATGCACTGTCCGCACTGACGTACGTGGTTAGCATCTAGTTCCCAGCTGGTGGTGCTATGTTGGAAAGCAGTGGAAAGCTTTAGGGAGTGAGAAGCAGCTGGAGGGAGCTGGTGCCTGGGGATGCATGTGTCAAAGCCTGGCCCTTCCTGCCTCCTCTCTGCTTCCAGTCCACCAGGAGATGAAGAACTTCTTCTGTCACAAACTCTGTTGTTGTGATCTGCTCTGTTTCATGGCCAAGCACAACTGTGGATGGAACCTTCTGAAACCATGAGCCAAAGTTTTCCTGGATGTTTTGGCCACAGGGCTAGATGAGCAACTCCAACCTTCTCTGTGGCTGCATTGCACAGGCAGGTTGCGTATCCCGGGCTGCAGTCAGGCATCGCACAGGCCTATCAGCATCTTACTGCCTTTCATAGCCACATCCTCCCCTTACCCACTGCCCCGTCTCCATGACATCCCCATAGCTTCACGTGAGCTTCTACAGCGCCACATTAAATGCTCCAAGGATTCCATTGTATGTATATTGCATCTTTCTCTCCCTCCCTCAGCCTTCACGCTCCAACGGAAATCTAAAGCTTCTTCAAAACCTTGGCCTTATGGGCAAAGAGCAGAGCGTGAACAGGGCTGGGATATTCCAAAGTTTGTGATGCTGTTCTCATGGGCAACTCTGAAAGTGGAGTGATCAAAGTATTGAAACCAGTGCCCTCATCCCAGTTACCCACTTGCAGATAGCAATTATCCGGAAGTGGAAGTTCTGACTTTGTTTTGTTGTTTGAATGAGAATGGCCCTCGTAAGCTCATATGTTTAAATAATTGGTTCTCCAGTTGCTAAAACGGTTTGGGAAGAGTAGGAGGTGTGGCCTTGTAGGAGAAGGAGTGACATAGGGGTGAACTTTGAGCTTTCAAAGTTCCCTAACCCCCCAGTGTGCTCTCTGCCTCCGGCTTATGGTTCCAGCTATGTGCTATCAGCTCTTCCTACCGCCATGCCTTTGTGCCTCTATCAGGGACTCTAACCCTCTGGAACATATAAGCCCAGCTAAACACTTTCCTCTGTAAGCTGCCTTGGCCATGGTGCTTTGCTGTAGCTCTAGGAAAGGAACTGAGACAGCGTATAAGACACACCAGACACACTGCCAAGCAGTGACATGGCTCAAGAAAGTCGAGAGTGTGGAGACGAAGCCTGGCTATCAGGTGGCAGTGGGAACAGGAGTGATCTGTCCAAGAACTTTGAGGCACACAGCTACAGGGCACTCTCAGGGAGAAGCCTGGTGCCCTAGGACAGAGCTTCTTAATTTTCTGCTTGGGCTCCCCTTCCCCCTGAGAATACTTTACATGGTTCTGGCTATGTAGGGGCATACAATAGGAATACAGGGGTGGGGAGATGTCTTAGTGGGCAAAATCACTTGTTAAAACACGAGGAACTGAGTTTGAATCCTCAGAACCTGTTTGGGGTTGGAAGCAGTGTGAGCATCTGTAATCATGGCATTCCCATGGGAAGATAGGAGGTAGCGACAATCCCCAGAAGCTTGGGGGACGTCTAGCTGTCCCACACAATAGAAAACACAAGGAGGAGACCTGTCCCAAAACAAGATGGAAGGTGAGGACTGAGAGTTGCGATTGACCTCTGACTTCCACACAGGCTACACTTGCCTGCATGAACATACATGAAGGCATGCTTACAATGTTGTGTATCTACACAGCAGGTATATGAACTAAACATTTGCTCCTAATAAACCATAACGGATTTTATTTGGCATACATATAATTTTACTATTTTGTTGAAGACAAAGAACACATTTGCATGTGAATGAGATGGATATGCTTGTTTGTCTAACGCAACATGATCAAAAGACATATGAATTTGAAGCTTTCAGGCTGAGAAATGATGATCTGAAAATATTAAAAGATATTATTTTCCATAATTAAACCATTGTTTATATAAGTGCAGAAAAATTTTGCATGTACAGTAAAAACGCTGCAATGAATTAATACTGTTGGCTCAGATTGGAACGGCCGTGTGTCAAATAGCATTTGTTTGTGGTCCATGGTGTGAGGGCATGTGCAGGGCAAAGTGAACATGCTGTGTGTCCAGGACAAAGGCTTCAGTGATGCCGTATGATGTAGCATGGGTGTTGACAAAAAGACCATGACTCATCACACATCTGATTGCGAATTAATTCAGAAAACTTTTCTTTCTTCCCGTATCCACCGAGGCAATGCCTTGTAGGTCAAGACCCAAGTTTGCTCTAGGGCACATCCACAGAGGAGGAGAAAGATAGGTAGCTGGGCAGATTGCAAAGGAAAGCAGGTGCCTCATGGAGTCATACACTGGATCAGGACCACAGGAAGGAAATAGAAGAGTCAAGATTCTTGCTAAAATAATTTAAGGAGAGTAACCCATTCCAGATGAGGAAATCTAATCCACATAGATTCGGGAGGGACATCTCACCCCCCCCAGATATCCCCAGATGCTGGAGGGGCCTCCCACTTGGTGAAAAGCCAGCTAGAAGATCGGGTGTCAGGAAATTCCATAGTTTTGGTGGAACTTGGGGTTGGCTCATAGAAGGGGGTTTGTTACAGAAGGGGCCCTCTCTGCTCTAGGAAAGGGGGGGTCTGGCGTACCTTTCTTGGTGTGTCATGGCAGTGTTGTCCTGAGGCCTAGGTAACCTTACTCCCTCCCAGGCCTGCTATTTGGAGATCTCTTCAAGCACTGCAGTTCTGCCTTTCCGCAGGGAGATGTCTTGATTCCTCCTATCCAGAGGATGAGCTTGTTCACCCATTCACACCCCATTCACACTCTCTAGGGTACCATGACCAATCAGATTTCATATCTGAAACATCGATCCCATGCCTGAAAGAGCTCCACAGTTGTTCCAGAACTTTCACTGGCTTCTTGCTCAAGAGGGCTCCTTATAGATAAAATTCTCCAGGTGTGGGATGCTGGGCTCAACCTTAAACCACAGTAGAAGACGTGGAAGATCCAAACAGAACACGATTGCTGTGGATGCTGTCAGATAGGCCCTCAAGTGTCTATACTCAATTTGATTTCATAAATTCCCTGAAAACCTTAATGGCCAGAGACATCTTTCCTAGCTGTGCTCCAGACATTCTCGGTAGCTGGTTGCCTCTTTAGCTTACGGCCTTGATTACTGATCTATCAAAACCTGGGAGCTCCACCAGTAAATTGCTTATCAATGTGAATGAAGGGTGGATGTGGAAGGTTTCCAGAGACAGAGAAAGTGAGGGTATGAGGACAGGAAGGATGAACTCAGTGGGGATTTGTGTATAGGAAACCCAGTCACTGGAAGCTGTTGCCTCCTCTTCCCCTTCCTCATCCCTCCTCCTCCTCTCATTCTTCCTCTCCCTTCACCTCCTTTTCTTCCTCTCCCTTCTCCTTCTCTTACTTCTCTCTCTCCTTCTCCTTTTCCTTTCTTCTCATTCTTCCTTTTCTTTCTCCTTCTCTTTCTTTTTCTCTTCTTCCTCTTCCTCTTTTGTGGTACTGTTGACTGATCTCACACGTACTGAGTCAGCAGTCTATCCTTGAGTTACACCCCCAGGCTTTTAAAAAGAGAACTTTTTATTTTGAGATAAATTCTCACTAAAGAGCCCAGGCTGTCTTGAACCTGCTGTCCTCCTGCCTCAGCCTTTCGAACAAACAGAGTTACAGGTGTGCATCACTAGACCTGGCTGCTTGTCTTTGTTTCTATTTGTTCAGCTCAAATCTTGTGGGAAGAGGGAGATTCTCTTCAGTGAGCTCTGGCGCCTTCAGTCACTGACCCCAGGAAGAGGCTGGGACCTGCCCTTGCTTGGTCTTTCTCAGCCCAGGCTTCAGCGTCCATGTTTCCAGACCCATGTGGAAGGTTTTGTTGCTGATTCAGGCCTGGGTACTGATGGAGTGCTGGTGCTCCTGGATCCCAGCCAGAGACTACCCCCAGTCAGCAGTGCCCCATACCAGCAAGAGTGCAGGGAACAGGTGCCTGGCCCTCTGTACTGCCTGTCCTGGCAAGCTGGGAGTCTGGCTGGCATGGTGCCCAGCTCATTTCCAAGAGCTTCTAGCTAGATATTTACTGGGAGGGAGTCTTGGCAGGAGGAGGCAGCTGGGCAGAAACGCTTCCCAGGCCCTTTCACCCACTGCACTGTGGCAATGCAGGTTTATTGCCCTGGTGGAGTTTTGGTTTATGACACTATATTAGCGAGCTTATTCCTCAGGCTGTTCCTGGTAGAATAGCCGTAGAAAAGGCATGCAGCACCTCCATCACTAGAGGCAAGATGGAATGCTTATTGTATTTCCCTAACTCCAAGGCAAGGGAAATTTGATTTATTTTAGAGTTAATCCATCACCCTCTGGCATCCCTTTAGGACAGGCCTTGAGTATAATTGCAGGATCTGGAGAAAATGGGGAAGTCAAGTTCAATATATTCCATTAACGTTTTAAAAAACATTTAATTACGATAAAAATTGAAAAGCATTTAATATGAGTAGGAGCATGGTTTTATCTTCTCTGAGTGTTCGCCCCACCCATCATTGTCTTTCTGCTGTCCCTGGCGTATTGTGGCTTCGCTCCCTGGCTTTGCTGGTTCCCACGAGTCTCGGTCCTGTTATTTCCTTAGCTGGCTGTGGCCAGGAGCACAGAGGTGGGATGTTTGTGCATTCACCACCTCGTCTGTGGCCCCAAAGCCATCCTTTCCTTTCTGGATGGTCATTATTTTGTCTTGTCTCTTCATTTCCTATTACCGGGAGAAGTTGGGGAAGGTCAAGATGGGTCCCTGGATAGGGTCCTAATCAGTGCCTGACACCCTGTAGTCGTAGGAGACTAATAAGTAAGGCACCACAAAACTGATTTTTTTCCAATTGTGGAAAAACAGTATTTTATCATATTTCTTCATACTTATTTTATTACTAGGTATTGATTTTAAATTGAACTTCTTATTGCATAGTGGAATGCAGACCAACAGCTCCTCAAAGATGTCTGTCTCCCAATCCTCAAGATCTCTGTGTGAGCTGCTTTATTCAACTCAAAGACTTGCAGGTGGAATTGGGGTTTCAAATCCGTTCTCTTCAGAACAGGGGCATAGTCTTGATTCCCTAAGGGAGCTGTTGTTCTCAGATGGTTTCATTTTTGCTTTTGTCTTGATGGTACTGGAGACTAAACCTAGTGCTTTGTCTATGCCAGGTAAATGCTCCACCGTTGCCCTACGTTCCCTCTACCACGGGCCTTCTGCTTTCTTTTATAAATGGGGTTGCTTGAAATTCCTAGGCTGGCCTTGGACTTGCAGTAATCCTAGGTCAGCCTTCTGAGTAGCTGGATTTACAGTCTTGTGTCACCAGCCCCAGGTACAAAAATCCTTAAAATTGGAAGAGTGAGTAGCAGACAGGTTTAGAGGTATGTGAGGATTCGGTAACCCATTGTCACCTGTGGTCCTGAAGGAAAGTGGCAGCAAGCCAGGGAGGGTGGGTGTCTAGAGCGGGAAGAGCCAGGAAAATGAGGCATCAGCCAAAGAGCCAGCCAGGCCACACCCTGCTCTTAGCCAGTGAGACTTGGGTTGGTCTCCACATCCTCAGAGCAGCAGGATAAGAAGTGAGTATTTTTACCAAAGTCAGTTCACTGGGGCTGGGAATGTTTCCAGGTCCTGCCTGGAGCTGGGGAAACTTACCATCACTGGCAAAAACATTTGTTTCTGAGCATCTGCCAGATGAATGGCATAGGGAGCCTGGCCATTGCCTGTGATGAACCCAGAGAAGATGCTCAGGGAGGGCCTGGGCAAGGAGTGATTCTGAGCCCTGGGTTGAGCTGCTCAGTTTCCATTACCTGGATAAATTAGAAGAGTTTCGGTTGATGTCTCTGGGTTCTGAGCTCCTTAGATTATAGTAGATGCCATAATATTATACTGTAGTTGATATGAAGAGTAAGTTGTAACATTAGGGCCTGCTTGTTGGGGTTTCTGTCCTTCCAGGTTCCCGCAGCCATTTAGCCCCAAAGAAAATCACACAGAGGTCTCCATAAGTTATAAACTGATTGGCCCATTAGCTCAGGCTTCTTACTAACTCTTGTAACTTATATTAACCCATTATTCTTATCTATATTAGCCACATGGC
>LOJH01011071.1:14527-26245 GCA_001685095.1 Ellobius talpinus
CTTCCTTCCTTCCTTCCTTCCTTCCTTCCTTCCTTCCTTCCTTCCTTCCTTGTGACAGGGCTTAGTGTTGTCCCCAAACTGAACATGACCTTGAACTCTTGATTCTCCTGCCCCCACCTCCCAAGCGCTAGGATTACAGGTTTGTGCTGTGATGACTAAGAAACTCCATTTTATGCTATGTACCCACTAGCCGTTTGTCTGACTCCAGCTCTGGAAGGTAAGCTCTCAGTAATTCTGATTCAGTGATCCCCACCAAAAATAAAACTATCTACTGATTGTATGACTGCCTTTTGACTTCTGGAGCCTGCTTATGCAGACAGTCAAGGACTATTTTGAGATCACCTTGACTACTTAATCTTGACAGCTCTTGACTTGCTTGTGCAGACATTCAAGGTTGTCTTGTGTTTTTTTTACCTTAAAAATACTCCCCACTGGGTGGTGGTGGCGCACACCTTTAATCCCAGCACTCCAGGGGGCAGAGACAGGTGCACCTCTGTGAGTTCAAGGCCAGTCTTCTCTACAGAAGTGAATTCCAGGGCAGGCTCCAAAGCTACACAGAGAAAGCCTGTCTCGAAAAACAAAAACAAACAAACACTCACCCACCTTTGCACGACTATCTCAAGTATGGCTCAGAGACTGTTGTCCTGCTAGCAGCAATCAATAAATCCTTAATTATAATTGGATTGGGTCTACGGTATTTTCCCAGGGGTCAAGAACTCTGTAACAGTGCCATACACCTGGCTGTCCATTCGTAGATTCAAACATTGAACACGTGTAGTGTAAAAGAATAATTCCCTTCACTCTCAGCATTTGCAGCCAGGGCTGACACAGACTTCCAGGACTCCCTTCCTTGTTTCCTGCTATCCTTGACCAAGGAAGGGACCAGGAATCTGGAAGGACCCTCAGGTGTCAGAGTCTCCACTCTGCCTGATTAGAAACTGAGGAAAAGAGAGGCTGCTTCATCCTCCAGGTTCTGCACACGAGGAAAACCGGTCTTTTCCTTCTGCTCATCCTAGGCTCATTGGGTAGGGTCCAGGAGACAAGAGACTAAGAAAAGAAAAATGTAACAGGTATTCCTCATGCACATGCGAAAGATTACATCATTCAGCTTTCTGTCGCTACCACAAAGTACCTTGGACAATTAATTAATTTATGAAGAGACGGGGTTTGCTTTGGGTTCCAATTCACGACTGGTTGGCCCTGTTGTTCTGAGCCTGTTCTGAGCCTGTGTTGTTCGGAGCCCTGTTGTTCTGAGCCTGTGACAGAGCAAAGCACCCCATGGCTAGAAAACACAAGAGAGAAGGAGGAAAAGTTGGTGATTCCACAAGCACTACAGGAACATCCTCCAAATGACTTAAACTTCCTTTTAAGCCCAAAGTTTTAAAGGTTCCACTGTCTCCCAATAGTCCCATGAGTTGGGGATGAGCTGGCTAGCTTTCATTTAGCACACAGGGGGAATTCCAAGCTCAGTTTCTTAAGGCTGAAGGAACGGTTCAGTGGTTAAGAATGCTTCCTACTCTTGCAGAGGACCAGAGTTTAGTTCCCAGCACCTACTAGTGGAGGCTCACAATTGCCTATAACTCCAGCTCAAAGGGACTTACCACCCTCCTTGGGTTTCAACCGCATGCATACGTATGCACACAAACACACACACACAAATAAAATAAAATAAATCTTTAAAAATCCATATTACAGTAGACACCCAGGGGAAGCTGAAGTAAATATTTAAAAAGTGGCTTAGCTTTTAGATCAACACACCATCTTCAGCTGAAGCAGAGAAATAAGAACAGGGATTGCAGCAAGGATGAGGTGGGCCGGGGAAGCCATGGTGCGCAAGAATAAAGTTTGCCTCAGTCAGAGCCTTCCCCATTGATAAGCGTCTCTAGTGACTCAGAGAGAGACACCCTCACAAATGGGGATTTCCCTGGAGGATGCAAACTTCCCTCACACGAAAGGGCAAGGCATGTCTTCGGAGGCATAGCTCCCCCAGTGTCTGCTGTTGCCCAGAATAATCTGTGTGCTGAAGAGGCATATTTTGGGGTGGGTTATTCTGGTCTGCTCCAGTCTTATTCTGGAGTGGCATATTTTGTTTTTATAATTCACAGAGACTATCTGTGTCAGAATTGAGATTAGAAACTGGCATGAGAATGAGGAGCTGGAGTTGAGATGGCTTTGCTACTATGGGTGAAGGGCCAGACTCTAAGGAGAAGCACATTCTTACTTTTACCTTGGAACACTGGAATCTGTCTGTCTTCCTCCCTCTTCCTTCCTTCCCTCCCTCCTTCCCTCTCGCCCTCCCATATTTCCTTTCTCTCTTTCAGTCTTGTCTCCCCACCCCGTATGTATCCCTGTGTGCATGTGTTTTTTAATGCACTCCTATCCACATGCACTTTTTAAAAAAATGTATCCCTATGCACATGCATGTGAGGGCCAGAGGCAGATGTTGAGTATCTTCCTCAATCTCTCTCTACTTTACTTTTGGAGACAAAGTTTCTCATTGAACTTGATTCTCACTCAGCTAGACTGGCCAGCTGGTAAGCCCCAAGGATTTATCAGGACCCACTTTCCCAGCACAGAGACTGTGGGCACACACTGCTGCTTCTAGGTTTTTTACGTGGGTTCTGAGGGATTGAACTCAGGTCCTCATATGTAACAAAAGGCTGTGTGACAAGTGGAACCCCCCCAATACACCTTGTGACTTGAACCTAAGGCCCTGCATGTATCAGACAAGTGCTCTGCCTCTGAGCTGTATCTTTAGATCTGTTTTTACTTTTTATGTTGAGATAGAGTTCTTCTAAGTTGCCTAGGCTGGTCTTGAACTTTGGATCCTCCTGCCTCTGCCTCACAAGGTCTGATAAAAAAAAAAAAAACCCTGGGATTTAAAAGGAAGCCCTGGCCTCTTCTTTTATCCTCCCCTGCAGTCCGGGTGGAGGAGACCTGTCTACAGAGGGTGGATCCGGATGTTTGAGATAACCTCTTGAGTTCTGCAGAAACTGGGCTGCCTGCAGACCTTAGCCTTGGGCGAAGGCAGCCTAGATGCGGGTGTAGGCACCTCCTGAGCATCACAGGCTAGAGGCCAATACTGCTAGTGTCTTCTGCCTCCCGTCCCGGTCTCTGATCTTCCCAGACAGCCACCATTTTTTTTTTAATTTCAAACTTATTCACCCTTCCAAACTGAAACAGAATGCCTCCTACTGGCTGAATGAGGAATTGTTCAGTGAGTCCCAAAACCTAAGAAGCTTGGGAGTAACTTTACAACTACAGAATTGGCAATCAGAAAGAAACGTTTCCTAGGGTTAGGAGGCATCTTCCAAGCCGCTGAGCCCGGCGTCCTAGTCCTGAATACAAGAAGCAGAGGTCTGGAAAGCTGAAGGAAGACTACAACTCAGCGCGTATTGGGCCCGAAGGCAGTGGTGGAGTCCCCTTGTGAGCTCCGGGATGTGTTTAACTTGGAGAGCCACAACTGTCCCCACTGATCCCGACTCAGCCCTCAACTGGGTTATGACAGCAGACTGTAGAAGTCGAGAGCGGATCTCTAATCCAAGCCCCCGCCCCCTCTTCTGCCAGTTGTAGTCAGCTGGAATCCCTGCTCAGTCCTCAGTCCGGGAGGCCGTTTTTGCGAGCTGCGGAGCGCAGGTGCGCGCAGGCTCTTTGAATGACAGCAGGGCGGGGAGACCTCGGGCGTCCATTTGTTCTGCTTAGCGGAGGAGGTCGCTAAACAGCATTGCTAAAGACCGCATCTCCACGTCCACAGGCTTCTGGGAGCTGTCCCAGCGAGGAGCTCGGGAGAAGATGAATCGTGTTGAATGACACAGGACATGGCAGATTGAATGTTTAATTTGGGTATCTCTTTAGAACACCCCCACACCCACCTTCTCGGTTCTCACTTAGCATCCTACCGGAGGGAGAGAGAGCCCTGCGCCTCGCAAATTGCCTTGTCAGGCACAGAGAAAAATCCCAACGTGACTGATTTCTAGGTGGATGCCTCCATGTGCTCGGGTAGGGACCTGCACGACTGCATAATGTTCCTTCATACAAAGACAAGCCGCGCGCCAGAGCCAGAGATGCCTGTGGAGGGAGCGGAACAAGCAAGGGTGTGAGTTTGAGAGTGTTGTGAGACCCCTTTAGGGGTCTGGCGTCTCCACGGAAGGGGGTCTTGTGAAGAGCAGGTCAGCTGGGTCAGGCAGCGCACAATGGCGCCTTGGCTCCCAGGCAGCAGCCCTCTCTGGTTGCTCTAGCCCAACGCCTATAATCACAAATCACAACCTGTCACTGCCGCTTTTCCTGCAGCCTCACCTGCCTCCAGATCTTTCCAAACAAGGAAAGAAGCTGCAAACATGGCAATCAGCTTTCTGGGTTGCGGCAGACTGCGCAGCAGGAGCTAGAGCCCGCTTAGTCTGCAGAGGAAGGAGTGACCAGCCGCCCGTGGCAGCTCCCACCCTCAAGCCGAACAAGTTAAGGAAGTGTCCAGCACCCAACCCAGCAGTCTCCACCTTTAAGAAGAACTAGCTCCCATGGGCACTAGGGATATATAGCTCAGTGAGGAAGTGCTTGCTTGGACTGCACCAAGCACTGGAAGAGAGGGAGAAGGAACCCTAGGAGAACAGGAGGGTGGGATTCCACATTCCTTTTCTGATAACCCTTTGGGCAAGTGTCTCCAACCTTGCAGGTTCAACTACTGTGCACAGGTGGGGCCCTCTCCTACTCAAAGCTCCTGAAAGTCTCCCAGGAGAAGCAACTGAGGGTGGCACTCAGCTAGGGAGGGTTCAGAAGCTATACTTTCTTCCCTGTAGAATGCCATTGCTTCCCTACTCTATCCTAAACACTATCCCACTCGGTGGACTAGTGAGGTGGCTATTTGGGATGAAGGGGCACTGGAGAGCTGACCCTGGATATATTGGAGTGGAGCTGGGCCTCAGCCCTCAAACAGGTTGAACAGGAGCAGCTTCTCCTAACACTGCTTTTGGGAAGCCCCCCCCCCAGCTCTGGAGCCAGTCTGCCCAGTCTCCCTGAGCCAGGACAGCAGAACTTACAGGCATCACAGAGCTAAAACCTCACTGGCTGCCTTTCCAGGAGTGCCTGGTTCCTTCTTCCTAAGTATGAAGACAGATGAAGGGAAGACACTCAGGATCTAAGATAGATGAATGGCCTCCGCTGATGTCACACCGTGGGTCATTTACCTGCATCTAGCAATAGAAAACTGCCCCATGATTAAGGGCCATAAAAAAAAAAACAAAACCAGGGACTGAAGAGCCGTTAGGATCCAATGAATCACCCCAAAACCCATCATCCACCAAGTCCTCCAGTATCTATCTATATGTGACATTCAATGTGTAGACATTTTAATTTGCAACCATGACAGTCACAGGTACGGCAGAAGCTAGGTGGCACAATTGAAAAGCAGAGGCAAGAGAATCAGGAGTTCAATATTATCCTTGTCTACCACGGTGAGTTTGAGGCTAGCCTGGGCTATATGAGACCATGTCTAGGAAAAAAAGAGAAGGAAAAAAAGAAAAAGAGAGAGAGAGAGAAGAGAGAGAAGAAAGGAAGGAAGGAAGGAAGGAAGGAAAAGAAAAAAGAATGGTGATTGAGGGGACAGAAAACCTAAGAGACCTTTAGTCCAAACCAGTTGTGGCGGAGAATGCTGGCAGACCCAGTGTTTGGGAAGCTGTCCCAGTAGGATCCTGAGTTCAAGGCCTTCTTGGGCTACACATGGTCAATGGTTCAGGCTAGACTAACTAAATGCACTGTGTAGTGAACATGGAGGGAGAGGGAGGGAGGGGAGAAGAAGGGAGGGAGAGAGAGTTCTCACTTAGCATCTGTTATCTGACTTTATTTAGCCTCCATTTTTCCATCTGTAAACTGGGGTGATGGTAAGACAAAGAGCAGGACTGGCAGTGGCAGTGCGGTATCAACTGTGAATTCTTTTTGTTATTTTTACTCCTACCCAGCAGGAAGCAGGGCACCTGGCCAGAGCACTTTATCTAAGGAGTATAAGTCACCCTGTGGAGCCACCTCCTACCTGCACAGGTTCACATTCCCTGATAAAGGTCAAATGGCAAAAAAATAAAATCACATTTACAAAGCTGACCTTATCTAAGAATGGAGCATCATTGTCTTCCTCTCCTTGTCTAACAGGAGGCACAGACTTGGGGCTTCAAAGATCCCTGTCAGGTGAGAAGCCCTGCACACTGGGAGTTTGCAAGGGGAGGATGCTGGAGAAGGGCTGAGATCTCAGCAAAGGCAAGTTAATCCACAGCAAGTGGACCCATACCACCAAACAGAAAGCATTCATGGTACCCTAACTGTCCATTTCACAGGACCCAGGACAGTTGGGAGGAAGAATTATTTCTCCATCCAGTGGACCGAGCCGGGAGATTTCCCTCGAAAGGAGGAAACCTCCTTTCAAAGTAGGGGAATTTGGAAGTTCCCCTCTCTGACTTTTTCGCATTTTTAGCATTTAGAATAAGCTGACAGTAGACAAATTAGCAGGAGAAAGACTACGTGAATGATACACGTGCGCCTGGAAATCACAGGACATTTGAGACCTAACTGAAGAAGGGCTGCAGGCTGATGAAGCTTATATAGTGTTCTGAGTTATAGAAGAAGTGGGGATTGGGGGAGAGGATAACAGGTCACGGGCAAAGGGAGGCAGCGTTGGTGACCAGGGGCTGTCTTTTTCCATAGAGGCAATCTTTAAGACAGCGGACTCTCAGGGAGCTGGTGGGGCTGAGCCAGTCTCTTGGGGAAGGTACTAGCCTTCTGTCTCTGCTGTGGTCTGAATGTGAAATGGGACTCATGGGCTCACGTGTTTGCACCTTTGATTCCTAACCACGGTACTCATTTGTTGTTTTTCATTTTGTCTGGTCTGAGACAGGGTCTCACTATAAGCTTAGCTGGTCTGGAACTTGCTGTGTGGATCAGGCTTGCCTTGAACTCACAGAGATCCAATTGTCTCAGTGACCCTTGTGTTAGGTCACATTTAGTTTTGTTTTAAGATTATGGAAGTCTTAGGAGGTGGGGCCTCACTAGAGGGAGTGGATCACTGAGAGTGGATCTTGAAGTTTATAGCCCATCTCACTTCCTGTCCTCTCTCTGCTTCTTGACCATATAAGGGTATAAGTGTCCAGCTGCCTCATGCTCCAGTCCCATATCTTCCCCTCGGTGATGGGTTGTATCCCTCCATCTGTAAGCCAGAATAAACCCTTTCTCCTGTAAAATGCTTCTTGGGAGGTATTTAATCACAGCAACGGGAGAGTAACTAATACGGTCTCTTCCCTGTGATGTGGCTCGGTTTCCTTGAGACAGCAGGATCCTCAGAGAAAGGACTCCTATCAAGAGAATTCCTCTTGAAGAATCTAATCTTAAAAAGAAAAAATAGACAGGCGTCATGGTACCTACTTAGAGTTCAGCACTGAAGAGACACAGGCAAAGGGAATCGTTGCCAAGCTCCAGGCCACAAGCTACATAGTGGGACCCTGTCTCAAAACAAGAAGACTTCCATTGCTTTCCATGTAAGGTCACAATGTACCAAAGAGCCATGATTGAGAGTTTCATCCTCTGGGCCTTCAAATAGGCAATATAGACTGTGTGTTCCACACATGTGGACAGAAGGGCTGCACTCCTTCAAGCACAATATCTATCTGC
The DNA here is from genome assembly GCA_001685095.1 of Ellobius talpinus. Taxonomy (NCBI): domain Eukaryota; kingdom Metazoa; phylum Chordata; class Mammalia; order Rodentia; family Cricetidae; genus Ellobius; species Ellobius talpinus. The sequence continues at coordinate 22,175 of LOJH01011071.1, forward strand.
TATATTCTGGATTTGAAACGTCCCCTTTAGTCTCATTTGTTAAATCCATGGTCCCCTTGGCACTATTGGTAGATGATGGAATCTCTGAGAATTGGGATCTAGTAGAAGGTGTTAGCTCATTTGAAGACTTACCTTTGGAGGGCAATGTGGGCCCTTGGTGCCTTCCTCTTCCTCTCTGCTTTGAATGTACCCTGCCATGATGTGCCACCTTGCCACAGACCCAAAGCAGCAGGTCCCAAAACCTTGGACTGAAATCTCCCAAATTGCAAACCCAAAGCTACCTGCAAGTTGACGATCCAGGTTTGCATTGAAATTGTAGAAAGCTGACTTGTACTTCATCCCACGATCCAGTAGTGCTCTGAGCAGAAATGGAGCCTCCTGTAGTTAGGCTCGGCTAAAGGAGCACAGTAGCACCCAACATCCTAGCAGATTCCCCAACCACCTTTAATGCCAGCCTGCAAATACCACCTGGGTGTCCCGCAATCCCATTCTCGTCTAACAAGAACCACGCAAAGGTAGCACATATTTGGTAGGTGAAGAGGGTTGATCCCCATCAGATGCCACTCCTAAGTACCGAATGGTTCTAAGCCCCTGTACTTCTGCCTGGCCTGTTACAGAAAGGAATCCCCGTGTCTGGCCTCACCTTCAGATGATAATTCACGAGTGCAATTTACAGAATTCACTGAATACATTGTATCCGTGATGTTTGGTTCAGTTTTTGTTTCTTTATTTTGAAATAGTCTCACATAGCCCAGGCTGGCCCCAAATTCTCTTTGTAGCTGAGATGATCTTGAACTTCTGACCCTCCGTTCCCCCCTTCACTCCCCACTCACTCCCTATGCTACAATTACAGGCAGGCAGCACCGTACTTGTTTTTATATGATGCAGGGGGTCAAACCCTAGGTTTTGTGCTTGCTAGGCATACACTTTGCTAACTGAGCCACATCCCCAGACCTGATTATCAGTATATTCAAATGAATAGCCAGATAATACATGCAACAAGATCTGGAAGAGTTCCAAGTCCAAGAACATCTGTCCTTGTGGAACCAGGAAGGGTGCCCCACCTCCTGGTATATGAGTATCACTAGGCTCATCCTACCTAGCTAGGCACCTGTCCAAACCTCACTGCTTCAAGTTTTTATTGAGGTTTCATTGTGTGGGCATGATTTATGAAATCATTGATCACGTGACTGAGCATAGGCTCCAGACCCTGGACTCTCCCTGGAGCTGAGAGTGAAAGTTCTCACACTGGAAAGCAGCTGGCTGTTTTTCTTGAGCGTCAGCCCAGCTCTGCTATGGATCTGTCTAGGCAGTCTATGGTGATTCACCTCCTTAGCTTAGCACAAGCCCAGAATGAGTTAGGAGGGGCTCATTACAAATAACAAACAACACTCCTGTCATCCAGTACATTCTAAAGGGGCTGAAACTGTGTTCCAGGAACCAGGGGTTAAAAAAAAAAAGTTAAAGATATGTATTTTTATTTTTCTACACCCTTCAGCTCAAAAGAGGGTTCAAACCCTGGTGTGACTGGGAGAGAACAGAACTCAGCAAGGTTCATGAAGCAGAAGATTGGGTAAAGAAGAATTCCCCCAAGAAGGCAGGGTCACAGGAAGCCTTTAGCTGGATGGAGGCCAGTCCTGTAGCTGGAAGCTCTGCAGGAGGAAGTGGGACCCTTGAGTGAAGCGTCCTGAAAGGAGATTTCCCCCAGCACTGAGCAGTGGGGCAGGCTGCTTGGAGGCTCCCAGAGCTACCTTCGCAGTGCTAAACGCAAGTTCCACGTGAGCCGTGACTCAGTCTCTTGGATCTCTGCTCATGCCTAGAGCCTGGATATTGCCTGGCAAAGAGGAGATCCTTAATAAATATTTGGTAAATATTTATTTGTTGTGTGCCCATTTGTCTAGGCTGGAGAAGGGAAGCAAAGTAAACAGAACAAAGGCAAAACACCAGTCATAAATCATAAGCTTTAGTCTTATCCAGTCACTGCAAAACAGTAATAATAATGATGATGATATTCTTTTAAGCAGCTCATGGTTGGAAGACAGACATTTAACACTTTACCAATAAAGCACAGCTCAAACCATTTCCAGTTAATGATGAATGGTTGCACCCGTCTATTAGTTGACACCCTCCTTGAAGCCTGTGAGAATGAAAGTGAAGGGGTATTATTAAAGAGCACAAGCCCATCACTTCAAAGGTGATACACAGATGGAGACTTGAGGTAAAGAGGGTAGACCGAGCCAGGCAGTGGTGGCACATGCCTTTAATCCCAGTACTCAAAGGTAGAGAGGCAGGTGAATCTCTGTGAGTTCGAGGCCAGCCTGGTCTACAGAGCTAGTTCCAGGACAGCCAGGGATACACAGAGGAACCCTGTCTCGGGGTGAGGGGGTGAGAAGGAGGACCAAACACACACAATTAATCCTGTCTCTCCTCCTCCTCCCCCTTCTCTTGGTTTTTAAGTCAGGGTTTCTCTGTGTAGCCCTGGCTATTCTGGAACTCATTACGTAGACTAGGCTGGTCTTGAACCCAAGATCCACCTGCCTTGCCTTCTAAGTGCTGGACTTAAAAGTGTATGCCACTACGCAGGAAATCTTGAACTTCTTGAAAATCCTAGCTGGCATCTGTAATCCCAATCCACTGGGAAGGCTCAGGCAGGAGGATTGCTGAGAGTTCAAGGCCAGCTAGGGCTACATAGCATGCCTCTCAAAAACAAAACAAAATAAACTAGGCCCTCTGAATGTGGGTGGCAGCTGTGTGGCTTGGGCAGTTTGTGGGGCCGCTGGCAGTGGAACCAGTATTTATCCCTAGTGCATGAACTGACTCTTTGGAGCCATTCCCTGTGGAGGGATACCTTGTTCAGCTTAGATACAGGGAGGAGGGCCTTGGTCCTGCCTGGAGTGATGTGACAGACTTTGTTGACTCCCCATGGGAAGCCTCACCCTCTCTGAGGAGTGGATGGGGGATGGAAGGGAAGATGAGGGGAGTGGGAGGAGGGGAGGGAGAGGAAACTGAAATTGGTATATAAATTAGGATTTTTTAAAAAAAAAATAAACAAGCAACAGACAAACAAAAGAGTGGTTGACAGAATGCTTACCTAGCATATACAAGGGCCTGGTTCCCATACAAAAGCCTCAGTCATAGGCCAAAGCCTGGACGTAGTCAGGAAGAGGGTTACTGCAGAGAAGGCATCTGTAGTAAGGAGACTTCCCAGATCTGTGTAGGTCGGTTACGTCCCTCACTCTGCTGCAGAAAACGGAGGTTCGTGTGTGTGTGTGTGTGTGTGTGTGTGTGTGTGTATGTGTGTGTGTGTGTACCTTTTAGGGATAAACACTCAGCAAGTCACTTATTTGTNGTGTGTGTGTGTGTGTGTGTGTGTGTGTATGTGTGTGTGTGTGTGTGGTGTGTGTGTGTGTGTGTGTTCATGAGTGTGTTGGGGGTTGACCCTGGATTTCATCCATGGTAAATAAGCATCCCACACTCAGTTATATCCCTCACCTGTTTTTGTTGTTGTTGTAGTTTTGTTTTGTTTTTTGTTTTGTTTTTTGAGACAGGGTATTGTTCTGACTGGCTTGGAACTTAGTACATAGACCAGACTGGCCTGGAACTACTTTTGCCTCCCAAATGCTAGGTTAAAGGCACTTACCACTATACCCAACCAATCCTTCTCTATTTTTTATTTTGAGACAGACTCTCTAAAGTTTTTCAAACTGGCCTTGAACTTGTGATCCTCCAAACTCAGCCTCCTAACTGAGTAGGCTGGGATTCCAGGCCTATGCTAGCAGCTCAGCTCCTGTGGTATATTTTTGGTGTGACAGAGGCTCTCTTTATTGAGGTCAGGTAGAAAACAGATACATTGAAAAGGGTAAAGAATAGGCTCTCAAAATGTCTCAGTGGGTAAAACACTTGCTGTTGAAGGCTGATACTCTGATGCCCTGAGTTTAATTTCTAAGTTCCACAGTGGAAAGAGCCAACTCCTGAAAATTGTCCTCTGACCCCCAAATGTGCACCATGACATGAGAACACCAGCATATTCTCTCTCTCTCTCTCTCTCTCTCTCTCTCTCTCTCTCTCTCT
>LOJH01011073.1:7668-18409 GCA_001685095.1 Ellobius talpinus
GGGTGTGTGCATCCATGTGGGTGTGTGCATCTGTGTGGGTGCTACAATAGAATCTGGATTCACTACAAGAACAGATATCACTCCAGTCTCTACTTTTTTTTAGATTTGTTTTTAATTTTTTGTTTTGTTTTTTGTTTTTTTGAGACAAAGTTTCTCTGTGTAACAGCCCTGTCTGTACTGGAACTCACTTTGTAGACCAGGTTGGCCTTGATCCACCTGCCCCTGCTTCCCGAGTGCTGGGATTAAAAGTGTGTGCTACCACTGCCTGGCCTGTTTTTAATTTTTTTTGTGTGTGAGCTGGGCATAGTGATGCATACCTTTAATCCAAGCAGAGACAGGTGGATCTCTTTGAGTTTAAGGCTAGATAGAGAACTCTATGACAGCCAGAGTTACATAGGGAGACCCTGTCTCCAAAAACAAAACAAAAATGTTATGTGTATGTGTGTACACTTGCCTGTATTTATGTGCACCATGGGAGTTCTGTGCCCTTGAATGCCAGAAGAGGGCACGGGATAACATGGATGGAGTTACAGGTGGTTGTGAGCTATCTGCTGTAGGTGCTGGAAACAAATCTAGGTCCTCTGCAACATCAATCACTCTTAACTGCTGAAATAGCTCTCCAATTCCAATTTTTAGTTTTTTAAAAAGATTTATTTGAGGGCTGAAGAAAAGACTTGGGAGTAAAGAACATGCACTGCTCTTGTGTGTGTGTCCTTCTGTGGGTGGTGTGTATGTACATGTGTGTGTGTGTCCTTCTGTGGGTGGTGTGTATGTACATGTGTGTGTGAGTGTCCTTCTGTGGGTGGTGTGTATGTACATGTGAGTGTGTATGTACATGTGAGAGTGTGTGTGAGCTCAATAAATAACAATTTTGACCCAGGCAGTCGCCATCCACCTGCACAGAGTCTGCTCACGGTCTGCGTTCCACAAAAGCGACATCTCCTTAGTGTGTGTCCGCGCGCCGGCTCCCCGGGGACCCAGGCATTCCGGCCTCCTGCCGCCCCGCCCATGCACGCACAAAGCCATCCATTCATGGCTGTGTACAAAGCGGCCCATTCACCAGGTCCCCTTCAACCAGCGGCTCCCGGCCGCTCCCCGAGCCTCTTTATTGGTGCCTCCCGCTGGCCATCAGGCCCGGGCCCCTCCAACGGCCGTGCACTTTCGGCCAGGTTCTTTTCCCACGCCTGGCACGCTTCGCCAACTTCTGATTGGCAAGGCGTACCAGCCACTCTTTTTGATTGGACAGAGCTGAGCCTCGGGGATGGGGTCGGGAGCGGGCCGCAGCGAGTGCTGATTGGTCCGTGGTGCCCACCTGTGGGCGGGGTCGTCCCACGCAGGCCCTCCCCCTTTTCTGCCCAGGCCGAGGCCTCTGGACCGCCCTGGGCGCCGGTGAGTGTCCGGGGGGCCCCCGCCAGTGCGTCCGGGGCGGTGGTGTCAGGGGCGGCCAGGCCAGGGGAGGCTGGAGCCGACGGACTGTGCTGGGGGTCATGGGGAGGGATGGGCCGGGGCATTCACTGTGGGTGCAAGCGAGCCCGGGGTCGAGGAGGGGTAGAGGGGGCTACAGTCACCCAACCCTGCTTCCCACCGCGTGCCAGGGATCCTGGGGTCCTCTCTGAAAGAGTCACCCGGTCTGTTCTGCAGAAAGGGAAACTGAGGCAGTGCTTGGAACTTTGTGTAATAGAACACCTGAGTCATGGTCTCCTGTCCCTAGCTCCCCAGAAGACCGTGAAAAGGAGGGAATAGCTGTGGACCAGAGAGAGAGGGAAGGACCAGGGGCCGGGACGGAAGTATTTGTTTGAGTGTCCCAGTTTGTTTTGTTTTGACTTGGTTTAGTTAATTTTTTTGAAATGGGTTCTCATTCTGTAGTTTAGCTAGCCTGGAGTTCATGGTGTAGACCAAGCTGACCTCTAGTCCCAACCTTCCTGCCTGAGCCTCTCTATGCTGGGATGAGAGGACTGCGCCACTACGCACAGCCAAGTCGTATCCGAACACCCTCACAATGGACTTGAGCACTTTAATTCATAACTGAGAAAGGAGGTGGTTTCTGTAGTCCCCATTTCACAGGGTGATTGGGCCGTGGTGGGGAATGGAGGGACCTGGTGTGCCTGGCCATATGGCTCCCCTTTTTTAAAAAATAACACCACAGTAGTAATCAGTAGTTCGAGACCAGCCTCAGCTACACGATGAGTTCCAGGCCAGCCTAGGCTTCCTAAGACCCTGTATCAGAAAAACAAAAAAGAAAAATAAATTGTGTAAGTCAGAACTCTTTACATCTTCTAAGCAGAAAACTATACGCTTCTGGCAGACTCGCCTACCCTGTGCTTCCTCTTCAGTTCACCTTAAAGAGACCCAAGCTCCCAAAGCAGACATAGCATTTTGACATCGTACCTAAGGATTGGGGTGCCTCACTTCCAATGTTGAGGAAACTGAAGGTCAGAGATAATAAATGATAAAACACCAGTCTAGGTCCCTTTTCCACATGATTTTTTATTGATTTCATGAGCCTCAGTTCCTAACGAGGAAAGCAGAAGGCCGGGGAGGGATTCGAGCCCTAGACAGATGCAGGCTGGCTCTGCGCCGGACTTTCACCTTTATCTGCCGCCACCCACCTGGCAACAGGTTTTACCTCTGGCTGGCTGCCGCTCCAGGCCCCACCCCCTTGCCCAGCCCGGCAGGTGTCGGGTGATGTCAGAGGCCGGTCCCGCCTCCTGACGCGAGAGGCCCCGCCCCTCGCTGGACCGCAGAGCCGGCCTCACCTGGGTGCTGGAGAGGATCTGGACTCCAAGGCCTCCCCATCTCTCCACCGCCAGGCGCCCAGGTAGCCTCGGGGGTCCACGGGATAGAGGAGTCAGGTCACGGGACACATGAGGAGGAGGAGAGGGGGTTAAGATGCGAGCTTCTGGAGGTACATGGGCCGGGTACCCTAAGTCAGAAGGAGGAAGCTGAGCATGACCCCCAGTGTCTGAAGGAGGAGAACTGAGGTTCAGGACCCATAGGTCTGAGGGAGGAAGCTGGGCCATTGACCCCTGGGTCTGAGGGAGAAGGGCTGGGGTCTGGACGCCTGATCTGAGGGAGGAGGCTGGGGCCTGGACACCTGGACCTCAGGGAGGAGAGCTGGCTGGGCTCAGGACCCCTGTGACTGAGGGAGGAGGCTTGGACCTGGACCCCTGTGTCTGAGGGAGGACGCTGGGACATGGACCCCTGTCTGAGGGAGGACGCTGGAGCAGGATGGGATCTCACCCATAGGCTGAGGTCATAAGCTTGGTTCTGTCCTCGCCCCTGCCCGGGCGGGCGGGGCCCTGGCTGCTTTCCTTTTCCACACAGGTCTGTCTGCCCCTCCCAGGTGCTCTCACCTGCCTAAGTGACATTAATGAGTCCTGGCACCACATTCCTGCTGCCTAAGGGAGAGGTGTGTGGCTGGGGCTCAGCCATTTGGGGCCAGGGCCTAGGCCTACCTTGCTGGAACCCCACATCCCCACTTCTAACCCTGGCTGCAGTGGGCCCCTGTCAGCCGGAGATGGGACTGGAGATCCCACTCTGGGGCCCTGCGCCCTGACTCTGAGGCACTGAGCCTGCTGTTCTATCCCTTAGGGGGAGTGATGGGGCGGGGAGGCTCAGAGCCACCAAACCCTTTCTGGTCAAAGGCCACCAGGCTGGAGAGGAAGCAGGTGGGTGGGGTGGGGTAAAGTCCCTGGGATGGGGCTTGGTTCTGGATGTATCTTTGCCACACGGAGCCTGGGGTGATTCTTGGCCCTTTGAGGCTCACCATTTGTTGAGCACGGGGCCACAGTGACTGGGAACTATTGGTTGTTGGTGCTGGTGGGGGTGGAAGTTTACATGTGAGAAACGCTCCTGGAGCAAGCTTGAGGGGACAAGATTAGGGGGAACCCCTTGAACAAGCTGAGAACTTGGGTGGATGCTGGAGGTGGAGGTGGCCTGGTCACAGAGGTGAAGTGGAAGATGGGGTGTGGTGTTCTTTGCTTTCAGATGGAGGTGGCGGGACAGTAGGGACTACTTCCTGCAAGAGAGACATTGTGGGACATTTTCTGTGGGATATTGGAACACCCTAGAACTGCTACATTCCCTAGTCAGTGACCCCGGCAGGTGGGAAGGTGCCCAGGTACTCTGACTGCTCCCAGGAACCCTCCTTAAAGAATCCGAGACTTAGCTGGGCCCAGCGCACCCTAAGGCCTGCTCAAAGGCGGGGCCCCGCACCTCATGAGCCTCCAGTGCTTCTGAGAATGCTGGATGAATGTAAGAAAGAGTGCGGGGGAAGCCAGAGGGAGGATGGGCAACCAACCTGTGATTGTGGGGCAGGTGGGCACAGAGGTGACAGACATCAGATCTGTGCCCTGCCTGGGCCCCTAGTGTGCACTGTCACCTCACCTCCTACCCTCTCCTCATTGCAGCTCCAGCCACTGGAGCGCCACACACAGGCACACATCCCTGCCCCAGGGCCTTTGCTTTCACCCCACTGCCCCAGGAGTCCCCCCTAGATCATGCAAGTCTTTAGTAGGAAAGGCTTTGCTACTTAGTCCAGGTAAAATGTAAGTGCAGCCTCGGCACCAGCACCACCTCTCCCTGCTCTATAGCTCTGATAGCCGTTGTCACCATTAAACCATTTACATGATTATAACAATTTATCTCTATCTGTCTCCTGAGATTAGGATAGTACTGTCCAATATAAACAGAATGCAAGCCAAGAGTGTATTTAAAATTTTATAGTAAGCACATTTTGAGGGGAGGGGCAGTGGAGAGATGGCTCAGCACTTAGGGGCGCTGGCTGCTCCCTGCAGAGGATCTCTGTTCAATTACCAGCACCAACATGGTGGTTCAGAACAGTCTTTAACTACAGTTCCAGAGGATCCACCGCCCTCTTCTGGCCTCCGTGGGTACTGCATGCATGTGGTATAGACATTGTAGCCCTGATTGCTCTTGAAGAGAACTGCTGCTTGTTCCTCAGCATCTACACCATCACTCCAGTTTCAGGGAATCAGTGCATCTTCTGGCCTCTGTGAGAACTTCATACATGTGGTACATATAAACACAGCCAAACACACACACACCCAAACACACACACACAAATAATAAATCCTTTACAAGAAGATTTATTTATATTACTTTATGTTGGGGGAGGGGTGAGTTCAGGTAGTTGTGAACACCTAATACAAGATACTGAACTCAGATCCTCTGAAATGTCTCTCCAGACCCATAATAAATGGATTATTTGTTTGTTTATTATTTTTGCTTTTTTTTCTCTCTATATATATATCCCTGGCTGTCCTGGAACCTGCTTTGTAGATTAGGCTGGTCTTGAGCTCAGAGATCCGCTTGTCTCTGTCTCCCCAGTGCTGGGATTAAAGGCATGGGCCCTCACATTCAGCTTAAATGAATTTTTTAAGTAGCAAAGCTGGGCCAGGTGGCACAGTCTTATCATTCCGTCTACTGTAAGACTGAAGCAGAGGGAGCCAGGTGGTGGTGGCGCATGCCTTTAATCCCAGCACCCAGGAGGCAGAGGCAGATGGATCTCTGTGAGTTAGAGGCCAGCCTGGTCTACAGAGTGAGTTCCAGGACAGCCAGGGCTACAAAGAGAAACCCTGTCTCAAAAAAATAAAACCAAAACCCAAAAAAAGAGGAAAGAAAGAAAAAGGTCTGAGGGGTGACTCAGTGGTACCGTGTTTTCTAGCATGCAGGAGGGCTTTAAGCCCCAGTGTGGCCAAAGACAGTCCCAACTGATGTGTCCACTCTCTTTCCACAGACGATGGCCGCAATGACCCTGTCTGTGTCTGGGAGGAAGGTGGCTGCCAGACCAGGCCCTGTGCCTGAGGCGGCCCAGCCGTTCCTGTTTGCACCCCGGACACCAAACATGGGCGGCCCTGGAGGGCCACAGGTGGAGTGGACAGCGCGACGCATGGTATGGGTGCCCTCAGAACTACATGGGTTCGAGGCTGCAGCCCTCCGCGATGAAGGAGAGGAGGAGGCGGAAGTGGAGTTGGCGGAGAGTGGGCGGCGCCTGCGGCTGCCCAGGGACCAAATTCAGCGCATGAACCCACCCAAGTTCAGCAAGGCAGAGGACATGGCTGAGCTCACCTGCCTCAACGAGGCATCTGTCCTGCACAACCTGCGAGAGCGCTACTACTCCGGGCTCATTTACGTGAGTGACATTCCCCCGCGTGAGGTGCCAGGTGTCACCAACCTGACCTGGATTAATAGGGAGTGGCTTAGAGTCCTGTGGCTGTCCTCCAACTAGTGAATAATTATAATGCTTTATTTTTTATGGAATAGGAGGTTAGACAGGTGCACCAAACACTGAGTGGCGCCCCCAGCACCTCACTGGGAAATTCTAGGCAAGTCTTCTATTGCTGAGCCACTTCCCTAGGCCACTTTTTGTTTTGTTTTTTTTTTCCCTCAAGATGAGATCTCCGTTGTAACCAAGGCTGGCCTCTAACCTGGGCTACTGATGCCCATCCTTTAGAGTAGCTGGAGTGGCAGGCTTGCAACCCTAAGACTGGCCTGACTTGTACTTTATCGGATGACTGGAGCCTGCTTCCCCCTGGCTGGATGTCCTGTGTGAGGGCACCCTGTATCATTTTTTAATAATAAACAGTGAAAATTCATGACTAATGAGCCTACATGGCTTCGTTAGTTCATTTAATTCTGCTCGGCAAGGCGTGGCCTTTATTAGCCCCATTTTACTAAAGACCAAGAGAAAGAGATAAAAATAAAAACCGCCATGGAACCAGGCATAGAGAAGAGAGAAGGATCTTTAAAAAATGGTTACATTTATTTATTTGGGGACGGGGCATGTATGGAGGTCAGAGCACAGCTCGCTGGATTGTTTCTCTCCTACGCATGAGTCTTGGGTAGTCTCAGGTCACCAGGCTCTGTGCCAAGCACCTTTCCTCCGTGAGCTATCTCACCACCTTCTGGCGATATCCTGTTCTGAAACAGCAGAATAAAACAAAATAATGTCATGGGATTGATGATATCCAGGTTGATTGAGGTGGTTTGCCAAGCTCTGTGATCCATTTCTGATGTCTGCATAGCACTTCAAGTGGTGGTACTGCACACGGAAGTTGTTCCACATCCTGGCTTCCTGTTAGAAATGCGGGAGGTCTCGAGAAGGCCTGCTTGCTGCCTCACACCCCACGGCCATGACGCTGGTGGGGAGTGACATGCACAGCTTTTTGTTCCTTTTAAATAAGCTTGTAGGGTGTGTCTCATGGACAGCTAAGGTGTGATTAACTCCATTTAAAAGAGAGCAAACAGGATCATAGAGTTTAACAAAGAATGTTACAACTATAATGAAAAAAAAAAACCCCTGAGAATAGTGACTGTAAATATTTATCAAGGACTTAAGCTGTACTGGGCCTGCTCTGAGTGCTGCTATTGAGTTCTTGGCTGGCTTCTTTGCTAGGGACTGTTGATGTCACCGACATTCCAGAATGTTAAGTGACTTGGGCCCAGGGCCCATGGCCACTGAGGAATCTGTTGATACACATAGCTTTCTCTGCTAGGCTCAGATCTGAATTCCTTTCCTAGGAAATCTTGTTGCCCACCCCACCTCTCTAACCATGCACACACCAGGCTGTGTCCTTTTCCCCTCAGCTTGGCCTAATGCAAGCTGATGATGGCTCTCCCACCAAACAGGTACAGTGCTGCAGATGGGTGCTGAGTTTCCAGAAAGCCACATGGACTTTGACAGGCTCTCAGCCATGCTGGGCGGGAAGCACAATTCTTTTCTCCATTCATGGAGACAATGAAACCCAGAGGGGTTTCTTGCTCAGGTCAACCAGTAGGAAATTGATAGCACCGAGATTTCGGCTCCCTTCCTGTCTGATGGCCAATGCACAATATGGGCTTGTGACTAACTGGTCATAAGAACAGTGGAAAGTGAGGCCCCCAGGGGCCAGCCCAGGGGATTGGTCCCTTCAGTGGGACTTCAGTGGCAGAGGGAACCGGTGGAATGATTATGCGAGGAGCTCTGGTCTGTGTAACATGGGACAATGCGTCACTGTTTGAGCCCATTGTCCAGGGCTGGACTTTGTGGCCTTTTTCCCGATTGGGATCAAAATCAGAGCCTTGCTCATGGGGGATTCTAGGTAAGTGCTCTACCACTGAGCCACGCCCCAGCCTCTCACTGGGGATTCTAGGCAGGGGCTCTACCACCGACCACATCATTAGATCTCTTACTTTGAGACAAATTCTCACTAGGTTGCCTATGGTAACTTCTGATCCTCCTGCCTCAGTCTCCAGAGTAAACAACAAAAACAACAAAAAGCTGTGCTACCAGGCCTGACTCTCACCAAGCCTTTAAGGGGGTCAGTTCTTCCTGGAAGTTATGTACAGCTGGGAACCTCAGCCTCTGGCTTCCATCGTAGACAGTTAGAGCAGTCAGCTTTGGCTCCCAGGTGGCTCTCTCTGTAACTCGAGCATCCCAGACTGCTGTTTGGAGAAGGAGGTGGGGCCACCTTGGCTGGCTGGCATTCATTCTCTCTTAATCCCTGGGCCTTTGTACTGAGGCAGGCTCTTCCAGAGGAAGCCAGACAGGGGAATATCCTCAAATTGTGTGTGGAGACATGGAGGGTGAGGAGGAGCAGGCCTGTCTCCAGAGCCCTCCAGGCTAGGCAGTCCTTCCAGACCCTTCTATGGACCCTCTAGGAACTGAGGCCTCTTCCATTTCTCCCCTGGCCCTGTTGGCCAGCTCGGGTTTCCATCCTGGGTGTTACCCAAGTGGTGTCTGGCCCAAGGGACTGGCATGGGGAGTGGGCTCTGGCGCCAGCGGCCATGAGATACCCTCCCAGGGAATGTGGTCCAGCCGCTCCACCCTGAGACCTTTGGGAGCAGCCAGGAGACTAGAGAGACAGATACTAGGCTAACCGGTTCTTCTGCTTGTGGTCAGCTGCCTGCCCCCTCCATGAAGAGGTGGCACCAGGCAGCCTGGTGGCCACACCCTGCCAGAGTCAGGCGGGAGGGCAGAGCAGGTACCCACTAGAGAGCCAGCAATTGGCTGACTAGCCTAACTAATAAGCAGCTGTGGTCCTAAGTGGTGAGCTAGCTGGCTTGTTCAGCATTAGGCTAGTTAGCTGTCTGGCTGACTTAGCTAAGGGGCTAACTAGTTCTCAGCTATCTAGCCACCTCCTTGGGTGTTGAGTGTTTCCTGCTGATCTTGTACCCTTCTGAGTACAATAGAATCTCAGTCAGTAGCTCAGGCTGGCCCAGAACCCACAGCAATCCCCTTGCTCCAGCTTCCTGAGTTCTGAGATTCCAGATGTACATGATTGCTTCCACAGCTTCATGTGTAGCTTTGAGGTTTTAACAGAAGGTCACATGTGTTCCCTCCGTGTGTCCATCGAAGAAGTCAAGGCTCGTGACCTGAGGCTGCCTTCCTTGGCCTCATCTCCTCTGTGGTGGCTCTTCGCCCGTGAACACCTCTGGACAGTCTGGGAAGATTCGTGTCTGCTGTTAGCAGCGTCTGTAACACTCATGCCAGGCCGAGTGCCTCATTCCTGTAATCCTGTCACTTGGGAGGCAGGAGGATTGCTACAATTTTCCAGGCTCAGCTAGAGAGTGAGACTCGCCTCAAACAATTAACAACTGCATACAGGGCTCCAGAGATGGCTTAGAAGCTGAGAACACTTGATCATGCAGAGGACCCATTTTCAATCTCCAGCATCCACACAGCAGCTCACAGTCATCTCTACTCCAGTCGGGAGACCCAGGGCTCTCTTCTGGCCTCCGTGGGTCCTGCATGCATGTGGTATACAGACATACATGCAGACAAAACACTCATACCCATAATTACACATACACACACACACAGAGATAGAGACAGAGACAGAGAACCAGGCATAGTAACACACTCATAACTCATAATCTCAGCCTTGGGGAGGCAGAGGCAGGAGGATTCATGTAAGTTTCAACCCAACCAAGGCCATGTAGTAAGACCCTTAGCAAAACACGAGAAAAATAAAACTTACCTGTGTATTGTCAGGGTGTAGCTATACCTTCTGCCTTGTACAGGTTTCCTCTTGTGTGTACAACCTAACCCAGCTGTCCCGCTGAGGCAGCCAACCTACGCTCTCTCCCCTGTTGCCGCCACAGACCTACTCTGGCCTTTTCTGTGTGGTCATCAACCCATACAAACAGCTGCCCATCTACACGGAGGCTATCGTGGAAATGTACCGGGGCAAGAAGCGCCACGAGGTGCCACCACACGTGTATGCTGTGACAGAGGGCGCATACCGCAGCATGCTCCAGGGTGAGTGTATGTCCCTGTGCAAGGACCAGGCTGGGCACTGGTGCTGCTGGGAACCAGGGACAGGCTCGAATGATGGTTTGGGGATACATTGGGAGGTGGGCTGGGCTCCAGTTCTTACCATGCAGGCCCTTTAAAAAAAAATCTTGGTCTGTGTTCATGACATTATTGCTTTGAAAGGAAATTGATGCTGGTCTGTAGACATTTCCCAGAGAGATAGTAAGTGTGTGACATGCACACCTGCTTCATAGTGAATACTTGTGTCAGGTCATGGGTGATAATGGATCATGTTCTCTGATCTCACTCCTTCCTTGGCTTTTTATTTTTTTTTTCAAAATTACGTGGGTATGTGTGTGTGTGTGCATACATGCGTGTGTGCATGCATGTGTGTGTGAATGTGGGGGGTATGTATGTATGCATACATGCATGTGTGAGAATGTGGGGTATGTGTGTTGCGTGTGTACGTGTGTGTGTGTGTGTGTG
>LOJH01011074.1:0-10107 GCA_001685095.1 Ellobius talpinus
ATTTCTGCCCTCAGGTTGACTATTTCCATTCTTCTACTCCTCCTGGGTGAGTCTTCTTCTTGACTCTTATATTATTCCTGCCACTTCTGCAATAGTCCCTGTGCCTTAGAGGAGGTTGTATGGATATACGCCTTTTTAGGGCTGATTATTCAATCATCCTATTGCCTTAGCACTGTGAGCAGTCAAAGGTCTTCCTATTCACTTGTTTCTTGGAATACACATCTTCTCTAGTTATGGATGAGTGTAGCACTTGATAAGGATATAAACACAGATGAGAAGATGGCAGTTTTATATCATGTCAACTTAAGAAAATGATAATAGTAAGATCCATCCTAGGGCCTAGGACTCTCTTAGGTATTGAATTTGAATTTTTAAAAATTAAATATAAATTAATAGTTAAATTCAAAGATTAATCATTAGAAGGGCATGGTGGTATATGCCTTTAATCACAGCACCCAGGAGGCACAGACAGCAGTATTTAAGTTAGTTTGAGGCCAATCTGGTCTACATAGTAAGCTCTGTGACAGTCTGGACTCTAATTTCCTTAAAAATTCTAACACTTCTTTATGAAATTTCTCAAATTATGCTAACTTATTAAGACATTTTGGAAATAATAAAAGAAGTTCCTACATTTAAATGAATGAAAAAGTTCCTACATTTAAATGAATACACAAACACAGGCACACACACAAAGACACAAATGAGTATATATGCATGCAACAGCATTTCATGGTTGAAAAAGACCATAAATTTGAAAGAAAAAAAAGGAGGGGTATAAGGAAGGGTCTGGAGAGAAGAATGGAAAAGGGAAGGTGTTGTAAATATGATATTAAATGAGAAGTAATAAAATTTTAGAGCAAAAATCTTTAAAAAGATGATTCATCAATTCTAGTGTGACTGAATAATATGGAATTACCTACATATTGAAATTTTTTCATTACAATTTATTTTTCTTTTTGGGAAAATCATGAAAAGAGATTTATTCACTGTAACAATACTGGGGAATGAAGCCAAGAAATCCACTGACTCCTCAATCTACCAAAAATCCATTTTGGGGGCACTGATGTGAGGTTTAGTAAGTTAGTGGCTAAGAAGTACCAGTCAAATTAGGGTCAAGTCTGTCATTGTCTTTTTTTCTGTTCTGTCATTCAGCGAACTCTACAACTTGTCTGTAGATGGAAGTTTCTGTCCCACCCATTACCATCAACCATTCACTCTCAAATAAAAACAGAAAGGCTTATATTAATTATTTGACCTATTGCTCAGGTTCATTAGTAACTATTTCTTACAACTCAAATTATCCCATAATTCTTAACTATGTTTTGCCATGTTGCTTGGTGCCTTTTTTTTTAGTAAGGCATTCTCATCCTGCTTCCTCTGTGTTTGGCTGGCAACTGTGTTGCTAACTTACCTCTTTCAGAATTCTCCTATTCTGGTCACTCTGCCTATACTTCCTGCTTGGCTATTGGACAATCAGCATTTTATTAAACCAATATGAGTGACAAACCTTTAACAGCATACAAAACATTACCCAACAACACTTTTCAAATCTCTGTTTTGTCTCCTGGGAATGTTTTATTCAATATTTTATTTTTATTTTTATAAATTTCATGCATGATTTCTGAATCTACATCATTCTCATCTCTCCCTCCAACTTCTCCAGTGCTTCCCAATTCATGATTTTTCCTATATTTATTATTATTACATGTACACATCCATACATACACACACACACACTCACCTTTATACACATCATCTACTGGTCAATTTATCATTGGTTTTATGTATATTCGTCCTGTCTCATGACAGCTATGGCAGCTATGTGGAAGTGGATCATCACTACAGTAATCCATCCCTAGAAGAACTGATCCTCCATCAGCAGTTATTGACTACCTGTAACTCTTCATTAGATGGTGGGAACATGTGGATTTTCTCTGTCTATTGCTGCCTGTCAACTAATATTGTTATTTTTCTGGTCTTTAAGCAGTTATATTTTTTGAGATTACATGAGTGCATTTTCCTTTTTATGTCTATGATACACTACCAGTAGGTGCCATGGTCTTCTGGCTTCTAGTCTTTTTACCCAAGGCCTCCAAGATTTTTCTGAACCTAAAGTATAAGAGTTGTGTTGAGATATCAGTTATGGGTAGACACACTACAGTTATTACTTCTGTGCATTTGACAGCTTTGGATGTCTACATTTATATGTTGATATCAAGAACATTAACAATAGGGTACATTGTTTTCAAAGATTAGCATATTTCCTCACTGAATGTTCAACTAGGAGTTATATTCTTTGGAAAATATTCAAGTTATTTCATATTATTTTAGCACATTTGATTTACAAAAAAATGGAATATAAGAATTTTGCCCATATATCTTTCTGTTTCTCTGCCACTGTCTTTGTTTTTCCATCTATATTTCCCTCTGTCTCTTTATATCCTTTTCATATATATGTTTTCATATACATATATATGAATATATATCTGACTAAGGAAATCAGTATATATATATATATTTCTTTGAATCATCCACATTCTTTTCTGCTGTTTAACACATTTCAGTGCCTTGAGAGTCAAAGATCTTCCTATTTTTCCCTTTGGACAACAGCTGAGTTTATGATTTTGTTTACAAGCAGAAAGCAGTAAATAATTTTAAAAATGAAATACTTTAAAAGAAATGAAGTCATTATCAACCTGCTGAATAAGGAAGCAATTCATACTATCTGGGACCACAAAGGTCTTTAGAAACAATGAATAACAAGACTAATTGCCAGTGAAGTCATTAGAAAATGCATTAGTATGTTTACTCAGGCTTACTTAAAAACAAAATACAATAGCAGGGAGGTTTATGAGTAATGAGGGACTCCCGTTTATATACAATATGCCTCTTGGTTCCAGATTCATTATGTCTCCTTTGTTCTTCAAAGGTAAGCCTCATAGTCACTGTTTCTAAATTCTAAACTCTAGAGTAAGTTTTTATACCATTGTACCTTTGCTTAGAAAAGACACAGAAAGAACACTATAGATTGATGCCAAATTTCAATTAGTAACTGAGAAGTTTTATAGATGTTTACCTGCTCTGGGGAGCTGAGTAAAATAACAAGAATGCTAATGCTATTTATTACTAGCATCGACACAATTCATCAACCATTTTCTTATTAATGGAATTATGCTAAATAGTCTGCATAGACTATTTGAGTTAATTCTTTTATAAAGAGTGATAAGGGTTGTTATTGTCATTTTGGTTTATCTAATTTGCCAAGTTTTCTTGGTGACCATACTACATGTCTGTGACTCAAATACAGCTCTCCTCATAGTGTCATTCACAGTAATAATGCTATCACTCAAGTCATATAGATCTCTCCTTCATTATTTTCCCCAGTGAAATGTGTCTTGACCATTCATTGTGAACACAGCCCTCTGAATTACAATTTAATATAGAGTTACATATACTTTTAGTTTTTATAACATTCACTCACCTGTAATTATTTTGCTTATTTGCTAAGGTGACAATAATCCAGTTCTTTGTGATAACAATACTTGGCTACCATATTCAGTTTTGCAGTTGTCCAGGATATAAGGTACAATGTATAGTACTTACTTTGTTAAGCCAATATTGTGTATGTGAATGAATAATTGTGTTCCTGAATACTCCAAACATTAGTTATTAGTAGTTAATTCCTTATATGTTCAATATAGACCAACTCCCATTCCCATATACCCAATTCCCCTTGTATATAGTCACCTAATATTTTTAGGCCTCAGTAAAACTTGTAAAAAATAAATTCATTTCTACCATCCAGGTTTTTAAATTTCTTTTATTTTACTGCAATAATTTTAGCATTGTTCATTATTTTTTCAATATTTCAATGTTACCTCTGCATCTTCTATTCCCATCTTTTATCAGTCTCTATCACGCATCAAGTAAGGGATGAAAAGCAATAGCCAAGAGCATACGGATTCCTGATGGAAACTACTCCACTTAAGCTATGTGATGTGGATCAAGTACATAATCCCTTCGGTCCAAGGGAACTGGACTATGACAGGGGAAAAAGCATGATGGCTCTGCTAATTAGGCACACTGAGTAGTGTTGGTTTGCTTATTGAAAAGTAATTTAAAGAACAAAATCAAGATATTCCTTGTATAAATATATGTTTTTTCCACGTTTTAGAGTCCTGGTTTTAGTTCTATAAATGTGTCCACATCGTGTTCCACTCCTAACTTTGTTGTACTCCAATTTTAAGTACAAAAAATACTTAATGAAGTTTTGTGTAATTTATACTATACTTTTAGTAGAGATTTTTACACTTTGGAAGTGATTTTACTTACTGCCAAATAAATAATTGGATGGTTCTTAGTTGAGTCTTTCAATGACATGTAAATTATTCTGCCAGGCATCACCTGAGGTATAGTTTAACACAGCTTATTTTGTGTTTTTCTTCCTCCAATCACTTAATTTCATTGACATTGGAGAGTATGCCTTGCTGGCACCTGTAAATATTTCAAACATAGGAATTTGTGGCATTTCTGAACATAATCCAAAATGGACCTCAATTCAATGTGAGGGGATATTCCTATAAAAGTAAATTTCATATGAAAGTAAGACTTGTTGAAATTATCTTTCATTACCATTTAATAATGTGATGCTCTACCAAAGGTAGAAATGGGACACCATGGATAATGTCAATCTTCATTCACCCATATTCACTCTAAGATTCGAATTCAACATATGCAATTTGAGTACCAATGCTCAAGAAGAAAAAAGAAAATGTGTGATTTAATTTTTACCCTTTGACACTGATTTTATTCAGGACCTAGTTGTTTCCATATTAATCTATCTTTGAAATCATAAAAATGTTTTACTGTACAAAGTTGTGATTAAATATTATCATTTATCTTGGAAACCATTGGATTTTTTGAGTAATCATTATAAACTGTAGTATTCTGCATAGAGTGAAGTATGACAGGTAGGTTGATAGATATATAAGATAGGTAAAATTTTCAGGGCTTGTGAACTTATATAGGAAACTAACCATTAGTGTAACCTTGTACCCTTTGCAAAGATACTTTATGATGCCATTTTCAGTGGTTTAGTTTTCCCAAAGAACATCTTTTGTCACAAAGAGGTATTTATAATTTATTTTAATTACTTTCAGCTCAGTGACTTCATCGTATTTTATAATTAAATAGCAAAACACTAGTTTTAAGAAAAAAATCATTATTTCCTTCACATTAGGCCCATACTGTACATATCAAATCGATTTTGTGGATGAAAAGGGTGTATTCTGATATTTCAAGGTTACATTCTCATTTATCCTTCCAGTCCTTCCTTTAAAGTAAAATCAATATTAGTCATTGTCAGTCAACCATATCCTTCACTTGGATACATTTACAACTATTCTTTATATTTTCAACAACTTTTTCATTATTTCAAGCATTGTATGCACTCAATTGGTCACAAACAAAATTGGTGATTCATTCTAAATTTAGTGTTAAGTACTAAATTATAATCATGTAAAAAGTTGATATATCTATGACCTTTTCTGATATGTAAATAAAACAGGAAGCTGAGTGTTACAGAAATATTTAAATATAAGAGCATGATGGCAAACAGAATTTAATTAAGGAAAATGAATGAAGTTGTGAGACATGAAGATGGACTATGGCAATTATTAAGGAGAGAAAGCTTTTGAATTTTGCATAAGTAGTAGGTATTCTTCTTAAATACTTATTTTCATCTGGGATCCTTGATATCTCATGCTGTGGAATATTCTTCTTTTCTTCAGTACTTTCTCTTTATTATAGAAATGATAAGGAAAAAATCTTTATATAGTGTATAATAATCTCTTCATGTTATAAGCTGCACTCAGAGTTGAAATAGAGCGCTAAATACAGTGTTTAAATTTTTCTCAGAATTCAAATTAAGTGAAGTTTATTGAAATTTGAGAATTGTGTGCTCATATAATTCAAGAGCAAAAAAGATGACACTTGATATTTTCTCAGTTAACCCCTGCTTCATGTTGATGACAACGTCTTCAAATGCCTGCTGTAACATGCATGCTTGTAATATTAAGACAGGATTATTCAAAAGGCTAGAGACAAAGTTTTCAAGATGCAATGTTCCTGTGTTGTCGGTTTAAATTCAATAGTTTACATTCCTGCATGTTCTGAACTTTGTATGAATCAAGTCTGCTTTATAGCAACAGAATTAATTTAAATATAGAATGTCTCTTAAACCCATAAACCATTTCATTAATGACTTCTAAATAACAGATAGATTAACAGGCCAACACTTAATTACTGTCTCCATTTTA
The DNA here is from genome assembly GCA_001685095.1 of Ellobius talpinus. Taxonomy (NCBI): domain Eukaryota; kingdom Metazoa; phylum Chordata; class Mammalia; order Rodentia; family Cricetidae; genus Ellobius; species Ellobius talpinus. Next base: position 6,318 of record LOJH01011074.1, read on the forward strand.
ATCAGACAAACAATTCTAACACAAACTGACAACGCATTTATTTAGGAAGCTACATACTTTAAACAGTCACTGAAAGATTCAAATATTTTTTTATGTCTATTAATGTGAGTTATAGATGAATAGCAAGCAAATATCTGAAAAATAATTTTAAATAACCCAGTTTCTCTTATTTTCCAAGTGATAAATCTCCATCGTTGTTTTAAGATGTTTAAATAATAAGAAAGATTACAGATTCTTCCTCCTGAAAGAAATTCAACCTGCTTATGGGTCCAAAGAACTGAAACCTAATACAGAAATTGACCAAAACCAAACCTAGCAGTAAATACTTTTTACCTTCTTGCAAATGGGCTTTTGGTATGTTGTTGTATGTGGTATTTAGAATGGCTCTCATAGGTGCACATATTTGAATGCTTAGTCACCTGAAAGTAACACTATTTGCACTATTTGCAAAAGATTAGGTGGTGAGGTCTAGTTGAGTGAGACTGGTCCTGATAGACTTGTGTCACTAGGGTTTGACTTTGAGGTTTCAGAAGTCCATGCCGTATAGGCAGAGATTGCTCTTTTGCTTCCTGACTTCTCAGACTTGAATAATCACACAGAAACTGTATTAATTACAATACTGTTTGGCCAATGACTCTAGCATATTCCTACCTAGCTCTTGCCACTTAAAGTAACCTATTTCTATTATTTTATATTTTACCACGAGGCTTGTGGTTCATTACCTCTTGCTTCTTGGGCAGCTACATGGCTTATGCCTCCTTCAGCAACTACATGGTGTCTCCTTGACTCCGACTACTCTCACTAGATATGTCTCTGTTCAGATTTCCTGACTGGCTTTGCTTAGCTTAACCAGTGGCCCAAAGAGCCTTATTCATTAACCAATAAAGCAATGCATATATAAAGGACATCCATGTGTGTGTGTGTGTATGTGTGTATCTTTCTCATTCTCTCCTTCTCTGCCTATGGATCAAGATGTAGCTCTTTACCAATTTTCCATGACTTTTACTGTCTTCATTCTTGCAATGCTCCCTGCAAGGATGATGATGGATTAAACTTCAGAAATGGTAATCAAGCCCCAACTAAATGCTTACACTTACTTACACTTATAAAGGTTGTCTTGGTCATGGTGTCTCTTCAAAAAATGACGCTGGTATCAGGAGTGGAGTGCTGCTGTGACAGGCCTGATTGTGTTGTTGTTTGGAGGCATGTCAAAGACTTTGGTACTTGGACTAGAAAAGCAATTGGGTGCTTTAAGTTAGGCTTAGTGTACTATACTAGTAGGAGAAAAGAAAACAATACTGAGGGCAAAATTGTACTGTAGGGACCCAGTTTAGTAATTTCAGAAGGGATGATTAGTAAATGTCCTGGAGATCATTCTTCTGATATTTTGGCACAGAATGTTGTTGTGGGATTCCTCTCTGTATGCTGTGAATATGTTTTATTACCATTGGTTAATAATGAAGCTTCCTTGGTCTATGACGGCAAAATGTAGGTAGTCAGGGAAAACAAAACTGAATGCCTGGAGAAAGAAGGTGGAGTCAGACAGGTAGATGCCATATAGCTGCCAAATGATAAAGACACCAGAACCTTACCAGTAAGCCACAGCCTCATGCCCATAACATGGGCATGTTGGGCGCCATTCTGTAACATGAGGACCTTCTAGTTGGGGTTTATGTCCTGCCCAGTTTTCACAGTCATTAGGTACCAAATAATCAAACAGAGGTCTTCATAAGTTATAAACAGATTGGCTCATTAGCTCAGGCTTCTTATTAGTTCTTGTGGCTTAGATCACATCCTGTTTCTTCGGTGGTCTGGGCAGAACTCTGAGGAATGGGATTCCTTCTTCCCAGAATACTCCTGCTTTCATCGCCACACCTCTACTTTCTTTCTGGTTGACCCATCTATACTTCCTGCCTGGCCAATCAGCATTTATTTAAAACATGAATGACAGAATACAGACAATTCTCCCATACAGCATGCCAATACACAGACTAATAGAAATGGATTAATGTAAGTTATAAGAGCTAGCTAGGACTATGCCTGAGCTGTTGGCCAAACAGTGTTGTAATTAATATCGTTTCTCTGTGATTATTCAGGTCTGGGCATCCAGGGCAAGAAAATATAGTCTCAGTATAGAGAATGTGGCTGCTTTTGCCTTTGTCCTAAAAAAATCTGCCTGAAGCTAATTAGAGAAGTTTTGAATTAATGACATTGGCGGAGAAGAAAAGGATTTTAAGACAGCCTACTACTGATTGTGCCCTGTAATTAATAATGGTTACTTTGAAACAGATATGCAATGAAAAGGAACAAGTGGGGCAAAGAGAAGTAAAAAAAAAATTAAAGTGTGTAGAGAAAAGGAGCACTAGGAAATATAATGTTGGATTCAAGTCCAGTGCACAAGGAAATGAAAACATTAAAGAAAAGCTAGATCCTAAATGGAAAATGGAATGGTGACATCAGGGTAAGACCCACTCAGCTAAGCTTCCAACTTGGGAAAAGGAATTAAAGTAAAGCTTAAGCAGTGAAAGAAGCCATCAGAAACAGAAAGCTGGTCTTTCTCTAGGGAAACTTTTAGATTCAAGGCTCCATTATGCAATTATTTTCTGTCTAGCTGGGCACAGTGACCTGTGCCTATAACATCAATGCTTATGAAGCTGAAGTAGGTCAATTGCCTCATCAAAGAAGGTTTGACCACATTCCTAACATTCAATTAAAGTTTAACTTCTGGCCTTTTGTTTTCCAACCTTGGTGAAACTCTGCAACACTGTTTACTCCAATACTAAGGTGACTTAAGAGGTGAGTGAACAGCCACATGACAAAAGACTCCACTCTCTAGGACCTCCATAGTGGGACAAAACTCTGGGTCCCTCCTCCAACTCTCTAGGCTTTTCTAGCCAGCCAGCAGGAGGGTTTCCTGAAGGTAGGTGCTCCCATACCCAAACCCATCCAGCAGACCCTCCAAGCTACTAGTCCCACACCATGCCCCAAATCACCTATTCTCCTGCAACTTCTGTGGAACTCTGAAACACAGCTTGCTAAAATACTGAGAGGACCAAAAGAGTACCAAGAGAGGACAAAGAGATTGAACAGGAGAGATCAAAAGAGCAGGTTTAGGAAGATCTCAGAGGATTCTTGAGACACAGACATTGACAGTACATAGCAGACCAAGAGAATTTCCAAACACTCAGACAGCCACTGAAAGAACTGGACCAGGATGCAAAGACACTGCTGGCTTTATTTGAAGGAAGAGATGGGTAGGAGCCAATAAAAGAATTCATCCAGCAATCTAAAAAGCAACATGATAGCACCAGAACCCAGTGGTCATACAACAGGAAGACTTGATCATTCTAACCTCGAAGAAGCAGAAGAAAATGACTTTAAACATAACTTTATGAAAATGATGGAGACCTTTAAAGAAGAAATGAAAAACTCCCTTAAAGAAATTGAGTAAAATACAAACAAAAATTGGAAGAAATTAATAAATCCCTCAAAGAAAACCAAGAAAATAAAAGCATCAAAAAGATGAAGCAATCAGTTCAAGACTTGAAGGCTGAAATAGAGGCAATAAAGAAAACACAAAATTGAGAAAATTCTGGACATGGATAATCTGAATACATGAATAAAAACTACAGAGACAAGTAAAACCAACAGAATACAAGAGATAGAAGAAAGGATCTCAGACACTGAAGATACTACAGAGGAAATAAACTCAATGATCAAAGAAAACACTAAATCCAACAAATTTTTAACACAAAACATCCAAGAAATCTGGGACACCATGAAAAGACCA
>LOJH01011074.1:14466-26837 GCA_001685095.1 Ellobius talpinus
CTCTCTCTCTCTCTCTCTCTCTCTCTCTCTCTCTCTCTCCTGCCTGTGGGTTAAGGTGTAGCTCTTATTTACTTCTCCAGTGCTATACCTGCCTGTATTCTGTCAGTCCCTTACCATGATGCTAATTAACTAAACCTTCAAAACTGTAAGCAAGCCCCAATTAAATGTTTTTTCTTACAAGAGTTGTCATAGTCATGGTGTCTCTTTTCAATACTAAAACAATGAATAAGACAATGTATGAGCTCATATTTTGGGTCAGGATCCATACTACCCAAGGTCAGAATAATAGTTGAAAACACTGAGTGTTGCAGGGTGGTGGTGATGGATGCCTTTAATCCCATCACTTGGGAGTCAGAGAAAGGCAGATTTCTGTGAGTTTGTGGTCATCCTGGTCTACAAAAGCTAGTTCCAGGACATCTAGGGCTGTCACACAGAGAAACCCTGTCCTGAATAATAAATAAATCAATAAAACAAAAAAGACAAGAAAAAACTGAGTGTTGCTAACAGATATGAATGCTATGATGATGACATAGCACACAATATCACTTTTATTCCTATGAATAAATATGCCAGGATTCCAAATTATAACAACTGGATATTCCACTTATGTAATTGGATTTCTGTAATAATTGTCTAGATATATAGCCAAAGTTAATTTATTAACAATAGCAAGATTTGACTATATCATATATGCTTGACTCTTCTACAAATAGGATGTTTTTACAGACTAATAGCAGTCTTTGAATTTTTATGCAATATTTTCTAACCATGGTTAGAAAGTTTCCAGATACTATGTTAACAATGTACATTAGAAGGTAAAAACAAGTGTTTGCAAAATGAATGGTATACACAGCTATCAAGTTTATTGCTAGTATCTCAAATAGTTATTTCTGTTTTGAAGAAATCCTAACATTATGAGATTTCTCTTCCAAAGTGAGATTCTAAATTCATTAGCATAGCCTATACAGTCTGCAGAGATGAATGACATTTTAACTTCTCCAAAGAGTCCTTGTGTTGGAAAAGTGGAAAGAGTGACCCATGGTGAACAATACCTTGGGGAACTGTGATAGAGGTTCCAGGAAAAAAGACAGAAGGTCTGCATTTTGTTCCCTGGATAATTCTTGGATGTGATTTCATGCCTTCCATGGCAAACATTTACATTTAATTTATAGGATATGTCTACTCTTCTGTTCTTGTTTAATGTCAAAGCATAGCTTTGAACTCTATCTTATCAGTGTACCCTGAATCTGGATATGGCCTTGTATCTTACTTTCTTGCTTTCCCAGAAATAATCTAAAGCACATACCAGGCAATTGTGTTAAATTTGTTCAGTTGAGAAAGTTGTGGGAAATGACTACAATGTCAATATTTAGTATTTGCTTACAGGTGTTTACTTTCACGATTTCTGATCATATTTTCCTGAATGCAAACAATCGTCCTTGAATTATTGCTCTGTTGCATTCATGCCTAAAATGCACTGAAACTAAGTAAGGTTGTTGGCAGCATTAGACTGTAGTCCTCCATATTTTTTTGTAGGTCCTCAAATTCCAGGGCCAGCAGACATTATCTGCACAGGCGGGCCAAAAAGTCGATACTCCAGGTGTGAGGATTTATTTAAAATGGGTTCTGTGAGCCAACTCTTGAGAATTAGCACTATCGAAGGACACATACATTTGGTTGGTCTTCAACAGCAGTAGTGGAGTTCCTGGTATTGAATTGCATATCTCAGTAATTCCAGTGATGATTTCTGAGGGTTGCAGACCTAACACAGTAGTTATTTATAGAACAGCTGTGTAACCTCTAGCTTAATTCTCTCATTCCCTTAACGATTTTGTGAGCTGCCTCATATTTGATGTTATTCTATGCTTCTACTCTTCAGAGTATATGTGCTTGTTTGCCATAAACAAATCCTGGGTAAAATCATCATGACAAGTATTCTATAACAAATCAAAAATTCATATGGGGTAGGATATGATTAATAAAAAGTCAGGTAGTCTCCTCCCTTACTGTATGTTTTATCTTGTATGTTTTTCTGTGCAAACCTGATAAATAGATGTGGGCAAAATTTTGCCATCTGGAAGTTCAGATGTTCAATGTGTTGGGATGATCCTGTTTTAATATAGCCATGTCAAGGGACAGTAATTCTTTCCTTTGTTATGTATCAATGTCCCTGGAGTTGAGCAAATGCCCACTCACTCTTTTTTTGTGCTAATAAATGATTTCTTTAAATGATACAAAATGGAAAGTCTCTTGCATGACATCATGTCCCTAACTATCCTTGTTGCAGGTAGCTCTGTGGGTACTTGAGCATTTCCCCTTGAACCTAAGTTACAAACTCATTTATTGATATTGACTCCGTTATGAATATATCTTTTCCAATGGTTTCAGTATTATCATGATGACACGCCCAATACATGGAGTACATTAATAGTAGAATGATATGTATATACCACTAGGTAATAATGAGGAGATTATAAAGTATTTTAAAACAATAATAAAACTAAGTGAATTTGTTCTATCTATTATTATCACCATTTGACAGCATTTCTATGTATTGTCATTGTGTAAAATATTTTAATATACTATACTCTAATGATTTTACTTGCTATTATTGTTTTAATATAATCTATGTTTATATTGTTTTAATAAATTCTATATTTAGCTTAGGCTCATATCTGTTTTATGAATTTTCTTTAATAAACATTTTATTGTACATGGAGTCTCATTAAAATTGAGTTGGCCACTTCAATTTTGATTTTTCTACATCTAATCTTTTAAAGAAAAAGTTTATAATAGTTTGATACTCTTAGATACATTTTTGTGATTCCCTTGCTACTGTAGCCCACTGTTAGGAAATAATGATTTTATGCAAAACTTGAATGAAATAAAATTTTGAGGAATTACTTATGTGTGCATACTTGACAATTATGTATATTTTTATGATTATCACTCAGAGCGGTGTTGCTACATGTAAGAGTGTGGTTAAAAACAGTGTCTGACTAAGTGTGCAATATTTTATGTGCTCTTTTTACATTCTTTCAACTTTCTTCATCAAAATTTCCTATAATTCATATTAACTAAACACCCTATGCAAAACAGATGCTGGACATTTTATGTTTTCCTGTATAATTGTATTTTGAAGAGGTTACACTCAAATAACACTGCTTAACTCTAATGGCTAATGTTTCAAATACAATATCCCATGACTTTCTGATCACATCAATAGTTATACTCATTGTACAGTACCATGAATCTTACACAGCATTTAAATTTTTATTTTTTAATCAAATAAAATAGACATTATTTTAATTATTCCCTTGTATGCACCATCAACTGTTAAATCTCTACCTTTTTTCATTCTCTTGTTAAAGAGAGATCCACTTCACATGAACTTTCCACATACCCTCATTCCCATGTTTGCTCAAGAAGTCTTGTGTTATGTTGAGAACTCTCTTTAATGATGACTACTCTGCACTCAGCGGTTTTTCATAACATTAAAATATACAATAGTCTTCCACGACTTCAAATTCCCCTTCTAGTGACATTCAAAATTCCCTTTCAAGTCTTCTGACCTAAATACCTTCCTTAGTTCTTTGAAAAAGTTGTAATTACAATCCATGCCTGCTCCATGATTGCATTTCTACTGCTCTGTATCTGCTATTGTGTATTGGCCCCCACTTGGTTAGTGCTTTTGCCTGTGAACTAAATCATTTCCCTCCCACTTATTTGTGGTTGATCCAACATCATTCTTATCTCAATTATATTTTGTATCATATTTGATCTCTTGGATGAATTATGACCCTCATCATCTCTTACATTATTGAAAGGATGCATTAGTGTGCCTGTTTGCCTGTGGGATTAAATTTGATAGTGGCTGCTCATCATATTTAAATTAAATGAAGTGGTGTTTTGAATGAGAACTGTTTCTCATAGGTCCATGTATGTAAACCCTTGTTCCACAATTGTTTGCGCCATTTCCAGAAATTGTGCAACCTCTTGAAGATGCCATCACGATGGAGAAAATATGTGACTAGAAGCAGGTTTTGACAATTTATATCCCTGCCCTCTTCATTTTCTTTTTTCTGCTTTCTCTGTGTGATTGAAATGTGATATCTTAGCAATCTGATTTGGCCATGTGCTGCTTTGCCTCCATTCCTGTTATGAACTTTCGCCTTGGACCCATAAGTCAAAATCAAGACTATTCTTGTATAAGTCACTTTTGGCCATGGTGTTTAATCACAACAATGAAAAGTAACTGATACACATGGCATTTGTATGTAACTACCACTCACCCTTTTATACACTTTTAATACATTTATAGATGAATAATGTATAACCACATAACACATAGACGTTAAGCAAATAGTTGTTAGAGTATGTTGTTTGGGGATTGATGACCTGGAAATGTCTCTGTTTAGTATAAACATTGTCATTTTCAAAGATTATTTTTTATTTGAAGTTGGTTAAATCACAGATGGAGAATTCATAAATGCAAATGGTTCATTATATAATTTTCAGCTTCTACATGAAAAAACCATCACATCCTTCAGTCAACCTAAGAACAAATGACTGTTTTGTTCTCTACTGCTGTTATTTTCATATTTCCTTTTATTCATTCAATAAATATTGATATCACTCCTTACTAATCAGATAGTTACAGCAAATTGACTACACTGATATTTGTGTTGAGTTCATCAGAAGAAAGTTTCTAGTCTTCATCTTTCATTAGAAATTAGCATTTCCTGTTCAGACAATTTCTTTACTCAGTTCATGAAAGTTTTCTGTTTCATGCTTTATATTATTCTGAGAAAGCATTTTATAAATGCTGTTCTTTTTTTCAATATAAAACTTTTACACCCAATGGAAAATTAGACCTTGTAACCTTTTTCTTCTGTAATGCTATCATCTCATCTTTCTATAACATCACTCAATCTTATCATTGAGTTTGAAGTCAACTTACTAAGAGTTCAGAGATGGGTATCTCCAGTAGGAAAATGTACTATCATTTCCATTCTTAGCAGGTCATTTTTTATTTCTGCATGATTATTAAATAGAATAGGAAGCAAATAAGCCCATAACTAAAATCCTGACATTTTATATTAAAATCTAATGTTATTTAAAAAGTTTCAATTTCAATAAATAACAATCTTACACCATGGAGTATTAAAGCTATACTCAGTGAGCTTATGCTTTTTTCAAAGCCCACACCTAATCAAATGGAAATCCCCATGAGATATACCTTAGAATCACTCCCATTAATATTTCTCCTGTTTGTGTGTGTGTGTTGTGTATACACATGTGTGTTCAGGACCTTATGCATGTCTGTATACATATAGGGAAGAGAGAAAGTATTTTACTAGCTTTGTGCTTTATTGCATGAATGCTTGATTTTTCACTGAATGAGAAGATTCCCATTTCAATTATACTGCTTACTTAGAAGCTGTCAGGATCTGCCTATCTCTGCATCCTGTTATTCATGCTTAGGTTACAGACATGTGTAGTCATGTTAAATTTATAAATGAATTCTGGAGATTTGATTTTAGGTCCTCATGTTTATAGAGAGCAAGAATTTTATCCACTGAGCCATCTTCCCATCCTAACACTCATTTTTTTCAAATTCTCCTTTCAAAACTTTTGTTCTGTTTTTATTATTTTTCCTTCCCATAGTCCAGTATGATGTTAATATAGGAGCTAAAGGTCATTGTTTGGAAACCTTAGTGACTTTACATTGCACTATGGAAACTTGCCCGTTTCCTTGAATTACAAAATGCCCCTAACTGAGGGTTTTTGTTCTCGTTACTTTCTCTGCCGTCATTACTTCTCCCATAAACATATGTAAGACTTCACAATGCTTTTATTGCATTTCAGAAACAGTAATGTGATTTCTTTGTTTCATTTGCCACATTACACAATCTTCCCACCAAGGTTGTTCCTTTCTTATTTGTTATAATTCTGCGTGGTATACATGTGTATGTTCTGATTCATTATTTATTAGCTTGTTTGCTCTCAAAAGGCCCATAGGACAAGGGTGTTATAAATACACACCAACAAAGAGTGTGGGTATATGCATTTGTGCATGTAGAAGAATTTTCAATGGAAATTGCAGTGGTGTAAAAAGTGACATTGAATATTAAACATTCAGATTACATATATTTTCATAGATTTTAACACTATTTTAAATTTAAGTCAATTCAAGTTTTGAAAATTCATACAATTATTTATTGTTCATTGATATGCATGCTCAGTTCCATGTTTAATTTTCAGTTATTTTTCTGGTATTTTGTCATCTTTTCTATATTTTTCTATATAACTACTTAGCACTGTTGTCCTTAGAATGGGATGCCTAGCCTAATGACATCAGCACCCCTGGGGTCATGAGACATGTGATGATGCTGTACAAACACAGTATATTTCCCGACCACAAGCCTACTTTAGAAATCTAAGGCAAGGATAAGTAGTCTTCAACATACCTTCTTTGTTATATCTACCCTGCTAAAGTGAGGGAATCATCATCGCAGCAAAAGTATAAAGGCAAGACCTCTGCTAACCACAGCTATACTGATTTTCTTCTCTGCTAACTTTGAGAGTAAGATAAAGAAAACATTGTCTACAATCATATGATAAATGACTTCTGTTTTTTTGAATATCCTTTTGCACTATGCTGACTATTCTGTAGGAAACTGTTGTGGAACATTGCTCCCTTGATATCACACTCAACAGACTAGAATTCTACATTATAAGCAATCCTGGGATGCTAAAGGCATTTTTCAGCTACTGAATTGTATGTCACAGAACTTGTTTGCTTAATGAGAAACAGGTGGCTCATTTTCGATTGCTACCATTTATTCTTTTGACATAAACTAGTTTCCCTTACTTTTTCATGGCTCTTTAATTTTCTTATTATAATATTACTACATCTGAAGGAACAACTAAAAATTGCAGGAATGGTTTTACCTTGTTCTACATCTGTAATAAAATGGTTCTAATGCCACTGAGAGTTTCACGAGGATAAATAGAAATGGTAAAGCTTGACGAGGAATATATGGTAGGTGTCAAGTTAACCTGGAGCCAAAGATGTTTCTTTAACATGATTGTTTTAATCTGAACAGTAGAAAAAAATGAATTGAAACTAAATCTTGATTCTTTTTATAACAAAATGGTGTGAAAACTACTGTACTATATATTTTGATAAGTACACTGAGAGAATTAAATTAGTAGACAATACCTCTATATAGACAAATTAAAGATTTAAAATAGCTACTTTGTAACATATATGTGACATATATGTGTAATATATATTATATATATATATAGTCACTAACAATATAAAGCCACAGTTCAGCTTACTAGATTGAATATTCCTACTAGTAAGTCAACCATGAAATCCCTAAAAATGATGAAAATAAAGAAAATTTTATTTGTTGTTTGTTTGGATAAATATGATAATATCACAAGCAAATTAAGGTTGAGACAGAAATCACATCATAACAAAGTAATTGCACACTTGAATCAAGAAACTCTTTGTTTCTAATAAGCTTTTATGGTTCCTGGTATAAGGCAATATCATACGTAAGTCTTCAAGGAAAAGAGTTTTCATTTATCCTTTAAAGTCCATTTAAGTCTCTACATGTTGACATGCACAAAGTTAATAATCAGCATATAATAACAAAAATCTCATATTGTTTGTATAATAGATTTGCAATCATTTTATATTTTCTAATGTTAGGAAGGATTAATTTAATTTCTGGAAAGTTCTTCATTAAAATCAACAGAGTGCACACCAATTTTTATGTAAAGGAATAAAATGGGTAGTCCTTATGTTATATTTTCCATATAAAATTGTAAAGAAATAATAATGTCAGCCTATAAGTATTCTTAGTGTGTTTGTGTGTGTGTGTGAACATGCATGCAGTATATGCGTGATGCACATGTGTACATTTGCACTTCATTCTATATATTTTAACCTGTTTTTCTGGAAATTCAAAGTTGAGTTTAAGTTTGTTTTCTAGTAATAACAAAAAAATCTGACAAATATGACAAGTGTATAGACAAAATTACAAAGGAATTGTTTTATACATGAAATCAAACCTATCATCAGACTTTAAAGGAATTTATTCAACAAAATTGACCCTTGATAACTTTCCCATTATGCAGATTTTGTACAGCATTGAATGTATAACATTTAGATGGTTCTCCATTCTTTATCTCTCTAATATTTCAGAATTCAGAATTACTTTCATTTTGGATTTTAAATGCATCACATTGTACCACAAATCACTTTGGTACTAATAATTGATGGGACACATAATGCTACAACAGCTTGTAGGAGATCAAATCTGATAAGAGAATCATTCAATATTGTCAGATTCATGGAAAGTAGTGGAGGGCAATTCTATAGTAGGAAGTTGAACAGAGCCATATGTTAACCAGGAAAGCCAGGTTAGTTGTAAAACAAATCACCAAAACTGAACACAAATATATTAGTAAAACAATATTTAGTTTATTATGTGAATAGTTCTGAAAAATATCATAAATTGTCAAAATAACTATTCTTACCATATAATAATTAAGCTTTAATATCAAATCATGACCAGATATTCATCCATGGTTCTAAGAGTAGTAGTAAGACATTTCCAAAAATGACAATGGAGAAAGAAAAAAAGAACAAAAGAGGTTATTTTTCTTACATTGAAAATGATTCCCCCATTTATTGATATTATGGTTGTATGTCTGGGGTGAAATGTCCCCTGCTGCTGAATCACAGTTAATATCCAGATGCCCTGATATGATTGAACAACTCCCCATAGAACATAGGTTGTACATTTTTATTATTAACCAGTTATTACCAATATTTCAGTTTTACAATGAGCTTACTTGCAGAGAATATGGTTAGAATATACAATTCTCTATTCTCTAGGTATTACATGCACAGGAAAATAAAATAAAGTGACATCAACCCATAAAGAATAAAGTCTACCATTCCAACTTCATGGAAATCATCTAGAACTGTTGTCTACAACTTCCACATACCACAGGTCAAATCATAATAATGGGTCTCTATACATATGGTCCAAGAGTTAAGAGTATTTGAATTTTTTTAAAAAAAATATATTTTAGCATTTATATTTTAATGCAACAGAAATATCATGGGGCATACACAGTATAATATTTTAATTACAAAACTCACAATATGAGAATGTTTCCAGCACCTCAATTAGAGATTTGGTATTTAAAATGATCCCTATGAATTGATAGATAAGAAGCTTAGTGGGGAAATTCACGTGCACCTAAAACTGATGATCCAAGTTCTATTCTCAGAATCCATTGTGAACAAAGGGAGTCAACTGCTCAACTTAGTACATGTGTGTTCACACACACACACACAAAATAAATGCAAACTTTTTAAAAACCAGAACACATATATGGTGGGGGAGGTCCTTCTGTCTATGTGTTGCTTTTATTGGTTAATGAATAAAGAACTGGCTTGGCCTATAGCATGGGAGGAGGAAGGTGGAGTTAAGAGATGCCATGGAGCTGCCACCATGAGATAGATGTGCTGAAATTTGCTGGTAGGCCACAACCTCGTGGTGATACACAGATAAACAGAAATTGGTAAAATTAATATGTAAGAGTTAGCCAATAAGAAGCTAAAGCTAATGGGCCAATCAGNTAATGAATAAAGAACTGGCTTGGCCTATAGCATGGGAGGAGGAAGGTGGAGTTAAGAGATGCCATGGAGCTGCCACCATGAGATAGATGTGCTGAAATTTGCTGGTAGGCCACAACCTCGTGGTGATACACAGATAAACAGAAATTGGTAAAATTAATATGTAAGAGTTAGCCAATAAGAAGCTAAAGCTAATGGGCCAATCAGTGGTTTAATTAATACAGTTTCTGTGTGATTATTTCTGTTCTAAGCAGGCCAGGAGGCCAGGAACCAACAACTGGCTCTCTCCTTCTACACATTTACATACAGACAAAATAAACAAATGTAAGCTTTTTTTAAAAGCACCAATTAAAAATGATCAGTTACTTAAAATATGAGCAGAAAGCTACATAAAATTTTGTACCTGTGTTTATGTATTTATATATTATTTAAATAATTTGCATGTTTTAGTTGTATATATACATACACTATATATAAATATTTATATAATACATGTTTATACTTATGTGACTGTATTGATTCACCAATTGAACTTTTTTTTGTTTTTAACCACAAAAGATCAGTCCATGATTAAAACATAAATCAGAGATGAGTTGATATAGGTGAGTGGCACAAAATATGATTGAATGTGAAATTTTTTGAAATAAATAAAGGGGTAAATTAAATGATTAAAGCTAATTGGAGTGCACATGAAGCTATAGGGCTATTAATTGGTGTTTATGAAAACTGCCATGAAGTCTTCAAAGAAAGTGATCCAAAATAAAATAATTTATCAATATCTTAAGTTTTGAAACTTTGCTTTTATTCTCCTTTCCCACTTACCAAGTTTTACATTTATAAGAAAATGTTGCATTGATATTCAGCCTCTCAATATGAAAATAATATTAATTTTAATTGATCATCAGCTCACTAATTCACAACTTTTGACTATGTGAAATGTACCTTAATAGACCTAATAAGATTTCTCAACAATGTTTTTGTAGTACAAAGGTAGTTCCTATATATAATAGGAAGCAAAAATCAAATGAAGCAAGTTTATCTGCAGTAGGATGTAGAGAATGTCATAACTAACTCTTGTTTGTTTGTTTTGTTCTTTTCTTTTTGTTTTTGAGACAGGGCTTCTCTATGTAACAGGCCTAGTCTTCTTGGAACTTATTTTGTAGACCAGACTGACCTTAAACTCACCGACATCTAACTATTGTTAGCTCCTAAGTGCTGGAAATAAAGGCATGTATCATCACACCTGGCTTTACTTGAATCTTAAGGTAGTTCAAGTCTTAGCTTTCTAAGGACCTGGGAACAATGATTACCATTGTGGCCTTGCTAGTTTGCACTCCCACCTTCAAGGAGTAAGTATCTTCCTTTCTCACATATTCAACAGCCTGGGCTGTCTTTCCTTTTTTAAAATAGATCTTGGACATTCTGATTGGTAGTTTTGATTTTAATTTCTCTGATAACGAAGAATGTGGAATTTTTCCTTAAGTGTTCCTTTGCCATGTGTTTCATCTTTTTAAAAATTCTCTACTTAGTCCTATACCCTATTTTCAGTTGGTTTATTTACTTTTTTTGATGACCATTTCCTCTAGTTCTTTATATATTCTAGATATTATTCCTCTTTGGGATACAAATTTGGTAAAGATCTTTTGCCATTCTGTAGGCTGTTGCCTTGTCCAATTGATGGTGTCTTTTGCTTTACAGAAGCTTTTCAGTTTCATGAAGTATCATTTATTAATTTTTGGTCTGAGTGCTTGTGCTATCAGAATCTTCTTCAGATAGTCTTTTTCTGTGCTTATGAATTCAAGGCTATTCCCTGATTTTTTTCAGATTCAGAGTATCTTATCTCTATTATTTATTTATTTTTCATTTCTGATCCATTTGGATTTGAATTTTGAACTGTATCACTCTTGGGAATATACACAAAGCACAAAGAAGTATGTACTCATCTGTACCACTGTTGCTCTATTCATAATAGTCAGAAATTGGGAACGATATAGATATCCATAAGCTGGTGAATGTATAAAGAAGATGTGATACATTTACACAAAGAATTATTATTTAGTCATTAAAAATTGAAATTTTAAAGTAAATGGATGGACTTAAGAATATTTTATTGAGTTAGGTCGTGATGAGTTGACACATGCAGGCACAGTATAATAATCAAAGAAAATGATGAACGTGGGAACCGTTCCTGCTCCTGCAATGAGGCTACCCACCAAGAGGGGTAAGTGTGCAGCCGCCCGGCTGGAGGTTGGAGGGGAGTGCACGGGGCACATCCAGCTCCTGCTGCAGGGGCTTTTTGGCTCCATAGCACCCTCCCGCCCCCCACAAATTCACCCTTTTGTCTGCAGGGTCTTCAACATCCAAGAGTCCTGTCCCTGTGCTGAGGACAACCATTCAGACCGCCTGCCCCTATTGGCTGCAAGGGTCCTTGGCCCAGGAAAAGTGCCTACTCCAGCACTGAGGCTATCCACCCAGTGGGGAACGGTTTCTGGTTCTGCACTGAGGAGATCCACCCAGAGTCAGGCACAGCATAGATTGGACCAAAACACCAAGACTCTCCTGGCTGCATTTGAAGGAAGAGATGGGCAGGTGCCAATGCAAGAATTCCTCCAACAACCTGAAAGGCAACATGACAACACCAGAATACAGGGATCATGCAACAAGAAGACTTGAACACCCTATTCCAGAAGAAGTAGAAGAAATC
>LOJH01011075.1:9149-26837 GCA_001685095.1 Ellobius talpinus
TGTGTGTGTGTGTGCCTGTGTGTATACAATTCTTAACACTGGCACCATTATTCTGATTGTTCATATGAGGAACTGGTGATTCTCTCAGGTAGAATGTCTGAGACTAAAGGCTGGCCACTTTGGAATTCATGTCTGAGCCAGAATTTCTTGACTTAATGATTTGCAGATTTGTAATTTCTGTGAAGGATGTCTTAAGATTATTATACTGAAAGTGCTCTAGGAATTATTCTAAGATGAATAGGAGCAGATATTGCACTCATAACAAGTTACAGCAGCAGCAGCAATTTGAGAGTCATGGGGAAAATCATGCATGCTACTATTGACAAGACTGTATTATAGGAGCTAATACAGTTTATATTTTAATCTCTTACTCTCCTTCAAGTATCAAGTAATCAAATAATTGTACAGTGAATATTATGGATCAGGTTTAGAATTATCTTGGTTCTGATTAATAAGGGATTATAATTGGTTCTTTAGTCTGAGTTAGAAGACACTTTGATAAGAACCAGGCTGGTTTGTTTAAGGTAGATAAGGTATCATCTACAACCCTCTATGATATCATTTGGTGAGACTAATATTTCTTATTCCTTTATCAGAGGATTTGGGTATGTGTTACCTATAGATCAGTCTCCAAAGTCAAAGGCAGTAATTACTGTTTGGGAGAATCTAGGAATGATGCAAGAATGGGTATTCCCTGACATATCAAATTATGAAGCGATAAGCCCTATTATAACTAATAAAACCCTATAGAAAATGTAAAGAATAATTAAAAGAGAAAACAAAACACAAATGAGTGAATAAACCAAATTCAACTAGAAATTAAGGCTTTTGGTTAAAGATACTGGGCAGAAACTACCTATTTTCTAGGCATTTCCATTTTTTTCTTGAAATTCGTCTTTTTCTGTAATAGATACTTTGTAATTAAATTTCATGGACTGCTGTCAGAAGTCTTACAGCCAGCCGTTATCCGCCCACTGGGGTGTGGCCTCTTATATTATATATGCATACGACTGGCCTCTCTTTTCCAGCTATGGGATTTGGTCTTTGATCTCCGTTTCAGCAGAGGATTCTGATTTGTGAGTCTACCCCTAAATAAATAACTGTCATTTCTCAATTCTGAGCTAGTGTGGGATTTCTTTTAAGCGTCCTTCCACAATGGACAAAAGGATCTCGGGGAGGGTGGGGTTAGTTCATCTTGTCACTCTCGGATCACAATCCATCATTAATGGAAATGAGGGCAAGACCCCAAGCAGGAGCCTGAAGTCAGGAACTTGATCAGGACCATGTAGGAACCTGTTTGAGTTGCTTGCTCCCCATGGCATGCTCAGACTGCTTTCTTATACCACCCAGGGCCTTCTTCCTAATGGTGGCACTGCCTACAGTGGTCTGTTTCCTACTGCAAAAATTGAACAAGAAGGTTTCTCATAGATTTGCCAACAGATAATATGGAAAGAGGCATTTTCCCAATTGAGGTTCCCCTTCCCAGATAACTCTAGCTTGAGCCAAGTTGACAAAAAAAAGAAAAACAAAAATAAAAAACCCAAAACAAAACAATCAACCAAACAAACAAAAAACAACCACCATGATAGCTAGTATCCAGTAATGCCAGATTAGAGTTTGCAATGGGAATCACCATTCAGTGTGAGCATAGAAAGTTCCATAAGCTAGGAAAGATCATTGATGAGTGCCCCTTCTTCTGGAAGGAGCAGAAGGGCAGGAATATCTAGACTACTCTAGTAGTGAATAATAATGTGAGAAAGAAAGAAAAACAGTGTCCTATGGTTAGCTAAGAATTATGATAATTATAATTATTATTATTATTTCCTTTTACTCTATAGTAGTATCTGCACTGTGTGAGGAACTAAGATGTCAATTTGGGTACTAGGGACCAATTCAGAAACATTGCCAGGTTTAGCAACTGTAGCTGCTGTTATCACAAGATGAGGAGTTAAGCCTTTATAGCAGGGGCCAGGGCAAGGTTGCAGTAAGCAATTTCTCCTGAAATTGAACTTACAACTCACATTGTCTGAACCACCTGTGCACAGATATTTTAAATTAACATTCTTTAGTCAAGCATACTGAAGCAATGCAGCTTAAGGGGCCATCTTGATCTGAAGATGTAACTGTATGGTCGACCACTTGTTTAGTATTCATAAGACCCTAGGTTTGAGCGCTTGCCTTCAGACAAAAGCAAAAATAAATCTAAGAGAAACAATAAATAAAGAACCTTCTTTAGGTCCTGGAAAACCAATTTGTGGTTGACTCTCAGAAGATCTCTTATTGAACCTATAGGCAATTCACACCAATGCATTAACAGAAAAACTCTGTACCCAATAAAATGCAATAATGCTTTAAGTTGTCATTTTGTTAGGGAGATAAATTTGGATGATCTTTAACAGGGAGTGTCTTCCTCCTCGATCTCTAAGGTGCACCCTATGGGATGGACTGACTTGACCAAGTCATAATTTGCCTTTTGAAATGTTATGTCTTTTTCTGCAAAAGTGAAACTTTTAGTAGGTCTCACTGTCTTCTGAACAATGTAGGAATGTCTTCTTCATACTGTAGAGGAAAGGATTGGAGGGAGGTTTATACATCTGAATGTTTATTTGAGAATCTCAGAAAGTGGGAGGAGGGTTTGAGTGAACACCTAAGGTCTGACTGTTCAGGTGTAGAGGTATCTTCCCCAGAGGAAGGTATAAAGGTGACAACTTTACCCATTTAAGACCCCCAAAAGAGAAGGGCAAAGATCTACTGTGGCAAGTAGTTTCATTTGGAAATGGAGGGTGATATTTGAGTTAGATATTATGAAAAAGTGATGCTAGCATTTTTTTCATGGCTCCAACATGTTGAAAAGAATATCTGTATCTTGCTAGTTTTCTTTTTGAATAACAGATCAGTACACAATAAGGGAAGTCCCTTGAATATAAAGCTTTTTATCTTAGAATGGCGTTCATGCATTGTTTCTGGCTTCAAAGGTTGTTGGGAGAATTTTGGGAAAGTATTTGGTAGAATCTACCTGGATTTTAATAGATTCTCTTCTAGGTACTTTTTATGTATTAGTGGAAATTTTAGTCCATAGAATAAAGAAACATGTTTGGGAAATAGAGTGGTAGTAACCATACAAAATGATGACATCCTATTCTCCAGAGCTGTGAATATGTTATAATCCATCACAAGGGGAACTGCAATTTGTAGGTTGATGATCAGCTGACCTAGAGAGGAAGATAATTATTTAGGATTTTCAATGGTAGTGGTAGTGGGGAGTCAATGTAATCACATGGTTCTTAGGAGTCAAAGAGAGTCAGAGTTAGGCATTTCAAGATACTTCAATGATCATTTTGAAGGTTGAATAAGGGGATGTGATACAGGAATGGGACTGTCTAGGCAAAGCTGGAAAATGCAGGCTGTGTATCCCCTACCACCCCATTGAGCCTGTAGTATTGCTGCTCCAATGACAGCTCGATTTCAGCCCAATGAGATGGGTCTTGCACGCTAGAGCTATAGAACTGTAGAAGGACTAATGTGTCCTCTTAAGCCATTGCATCTGTGACAATTTGTCTCAGCACCCATTGGAAAACAGCCCGTGCATCTAGGTGTTTACTTGAGGTATATAGAATGTAATGGGAATGAAGGTACCAGAAGAGACTCATCATGACTGTGCATAGATGAGCCCTCTCCTCTGGTACCTCAAGGAATAGCTGCTTTGAATGTAATGTGTCACAATTTCATTTGACAAGTAAGTCTTTTCATTCTAAATAAAGAGGCTACAGTCTGCAAGTAGAGAGGTTTTGCAAGGATTGCAGTTCAAGTTCACCACTGATTGGCTTGTTTACTTTGAGGAAGAGATGGGGCAAAGGTGGGAGAGGTTAATAAAGAGAGAGTGGCTGCTGCTCTGCCAGGAGGCTGGCCATCTAGATTACTGTGTATTCATCCTGAGTGTTTAAGGCAGGATGCTGAATGCTTTTTCCTTCCTCAGAGAACTCTCAAAGGTCAAAGTGAGAGATTTTCCTTGGATTTGGCATTTCTTTTGTAAGATGGGCTAATCTCTTTGTTTCCGGTGTCTCTTCTACTGCTGTGAACAAGTGTCCTTGTCAGAAAATGATCACTTGGAAAGGTATCTGTTTGAGCTGCAATACTTTACATTTATTTGGGTCTTTGACTTATGTTTATTCAAAAGTCTTTTCTAAATGCTACGTGGGAATCATTCCGTGCCACTTCCTCATTTTAATTCTTGTCTTAAAATACCTCTCCAATTTCATTTGTAACTTCATTGACAAAATTAGAAAGGTGACTATTACCTTCTTTAATTCGCAAATGTTACAAAGATGAATTTTTTTCAATCACTCCTGAAAATTCCCTGGAGGTATACCCCTATTTACATGACTGACAATCCATTCGATTTTACTGGCAAGTAGAGATTTTGCCCCACATTTTTAGACTCTTCACCCCATATCTTTTTGTGAAAAGAAAAATTAGAAATGTCCTTATAGAATCATCTAATCATTATTCGCCATCTAGGACTTAGGGTTTGAGATTATAATTAACATTTTTCCATCTTGAGACAGAGTAATTTCAAAATTTTATATGTGTGTCTGATGGTCTTTTCTGTATTCAGAGGAGTCTCCAACTACAGCTTCTAGTTTGACTCATATCTGAGGTATAATTCTAGAGATGGCTGTAGCCCTTAGTCTGGAGAAATGGGTTCTTAAAGGCAATCGGCATTTTAGATTTTACTCCTAAAATCATCTGGGAAAAGAGCAGGTAAAGAGAAAGAGAGTGAGGCAATGGCAGGGCTGGAGGAATAAAATGAAGAAGGACAAACCAAGTCTTAGGAGGTCCCCGAAACATAAGAAGGCAAGGATCAGCTGGGAAAGTGCATTGTGTTTGCTAAACAATTCATTAAATTGTCTCTTAGCTTTGGTCAAAGTATTTTTACTGGAGTGACTTTTTAACGAGAGTTAAACTGAAGTCCTCTGGACATCGACACATCAATAGGAAATTGTCCTTGTTGGGCTTGAGAAATCTTACATTTTGCTCAAGCTCCTCCAATGAACATTTTCACTTGATCCAAATTTCCTCATAGAGACATTTGTAGATGCATTTTCTTTAGGGTTGGGGGTGGGTGGGGAATCCTGACATTTAGAATGCTATACTGGCGAATTAGGTTTGAAAGAGAAATCCATAGAAACAGAAGTAGTTTTTCTTATTGAACCCATGAAACTGATGATGATTGGTCAAGGGAGATACTTGTGTAGAAACTCTATGTATCAGGCTTCTGAATAATCAGCTACCTATAGATGTAACTAATGTACACTGCCTGCTGTGAAGAAACAAAGAAAATATTTCGCTGGATCAAGGTGAGCTCTCGGGAGAATGTCTGAAATAGACATAAGCAATCATAAAGCTTATTGGTAAGCCACAATAATGCTTGTACAAATGAATACAGGGCTTGTGAGAACTAAAAATCATTCATCTTGAGGCCAGATAGAGTAACATGCTTAGAGGACCTGAATTCTAGCCTGTGGTTGTGCTTCTATTACTAAGAACACTTTTAGACAATAAAACACAACTATGAGCCCCCCAAAAGCAAAGGATGAATAGAAATAACAGGTTAGGGTTGTCAAACCAATGGACCCTAAAATAAGACTTACACACTAAACTGAAAATAAATAGCCAAGGGGCCTCATGAAGAGAGCAGAGTTCATCCCTTGTGTTGGCTTACCACATTGGTAAGGACTCAAGAAGTCATAAGCAGCAAAGAAGGGTGTTTCCTTGTATATTACACTTGGTGGAAACTTACAGGCAATAATGATGAGAAATGCAGAAAACCTCCTGAAGAATCTCCCAGAATAATTTTGAAAATAAAAAAGACTACTCAAATGAGAACGAACAGAGGTGTTTATTCATAACCATCACTTGTGTTGTGGGGAGAGGGCTGCTTGTTTGTTCCAGCCACCCAGCTAGCTTACACCCAAAATAACCACACAGAAACTGTATTAATTAAAATACTACTTGGCCATTAGCACTAAGTTCTTATTGGCTAACTCTTACATATTATTTTAACCCATCTCCATTAATCTGTGTATCGCCACATGGCAGTGGCTTACCAGGTAAAATTCTAACCTGCATCCATCTCAGGCAAAGGATCCATGGCATCTCTGACTCTGCCCTTCTTCTTCCCAGCATTCAGTTCTGTTTTCTCCGCCTACCTAAGTTCTGCCCTATNAACCCATCTCCATTAATCTGTGTATCGCCACATGGCAGTGGCTTACCAGGTAAAATTCTAACCTGCATCCATCTCAGGCAAAGGATCCATGGCATCTCTGACTCTGCCCTTCTTCTTCCCAGCATTCAGTTCTGTTTTCTCCGCCTACCTAAGTTCTGCCCTATCAACTAGGCCAAGGCAGTTTCTTTATTCATTAACCAATTAAAGCAACACACAAACAGAAGGAACTCCTATATCACACTTTCCCTTATCAGAGACTAAAATCTGCAGGTAGTTGGGACTTAATGCAGTTGATAGGTGGGCAGATGGATGATCAAATAAATGATAAATCCACATATACTCTGAGTAGATATTGTTGGCTCAGAGATGCTGAATATAAACTGCTAGAAGTGAGGCATCTCATGTGCCTTGCTCGGTTTTATATAATTTGGTCCAGAGATGAAGGCAGAGGAAGGATAACAAATAAGGAAGTTGAAACTCATTCATCTGGATCAAGCGTTTACCTTCCTTGGATGATTCTTTCAGAAATTATGGTCTGACTTCCTTGTGGGTTATGAGCAGTAATTCTGTTGTCATTTATATGAAGCCTTTGGGGATCTGGTCAAACGTGACTGTTTAGAAATAAATGCAAGCTCTCTGGTGGAAAGAGAGTATCAGAGTTGATTCTGATAGAATATGAAGCTGTGAGAAACTGCAGTTTGGCAAGGAATTACCCCACCACTCACTTGTTAATTTATGGTAGAGATGGCACTCCTGCAATAACAATTCTTAGTAGAGGAGAATAAAGAGAAGCAGGGTTCGAGAAGACCTTTAGATTATTAACAAACCTTAGCACAGGAAGAGTGGATTTTAATGCAAACTAGACCTTCTTGATGCTATGTCATCTCCCTGTTAAACATACACAGACAGTTTAGCTGCCACAGTGGAGATGTGTACTGCAGCCCCAAGGGAGGGTCATGATTTCTAGTTGGGTTGCAAGTGTTATGTTCATAAAAAAACAACAGCTTATCCACAGCCTGGATTCAATGCAAGTGTCTTTGTTCAATGGGCTTTGAAGTGGAGTTGTTTTGCTCCTCTTAAAGTTGTAACTGAGAGGTAACAAAAGGGACAGGGAGAGGAAAGAGGAGAAGAGAAGGGGGAGGAGCATATAACTTAGGTCTTTCACCTAGAACATTTGAGATCAATAGGTTAATGACATAATGTTTCCTTCAAGTGGCTGACTAATCCCAGGACTCTAACAAGAAAATAAACTAAGAGGAAAGGCCATGTTGTGAAAAAGAGATGAAGGGAGAAAATGAACATGACCAGTTGTGTGAGTAAGTCTTTGCTGTGTTCCGAAAGATAACAATAAGAAGTGACCTTGCGAAATAAGATATTTGTTTAAGAGTGTTGCTATCATCGCTATGTGATAGTGGGAGGATCACCCCTCCCCCCATACACACTAATCTTCTGAAGAACAGGCCAATGGGTTCCTAAAGTAATGAAAGACAAACCTGCAAAGACACAGAGCAAGAGACAGTTTGGAGAGGAGACTGCAGTCAGTTGTAAAGGGAAAGCCAGACTCTTTCCTGAATCCTTTATGATTCAGATAAGAAGTTGTAGTGAATCAAGTCTCAGTTGAAAACATTTTCACTATTCCACCAGAGGAGAAGGTGTTCAATCAAGTATGAGCTCTATAGTTAGTGATAATAGTGGTATCAGGGAGGGCTTGCTTTGAGCCAGGCAAATTATGATACTTTTACACTTAGCACTTTGAACATTTTCTCTTTCATTTAATTCTAAAGCAGGTGTTAAAATTCTCTTACCAATGAGGACACTTAGATTTAGCAAGATTAAATAATCTGCCTAAGTAAATGGTGAGCAATTTAAGACCATCATTCTTTGACACTGGGGCCAGAACTCTTGACCACTGTGGTCGACTCCTCTACTTCGAGATAATTAAGGACATCAGCTCACTTGCTTGTAAGGATCATAGAAGGATACTTAAAAATTCACAATAATTCGAGTTGGCAGAATCGGAGGAAATGAGACTAGTGCAACCTCTGGGGAAGTAGCAAAATTTAAACTATAAAAATAACTGTAGAAGTGTTCATTGATATGAGGTAACTATGAGACTGCCAAAATACCTGTAGATTTTTTTTTTTACCAACTTTGTATTTAGAAATAAGTATTTGGTACTTATAACTTTCCTATATACTTTCATACATTTCTCTCTTCTTCCATATTAAGTTATTGAGGCTTCATCCTTTTGCGCTTAGATAGAATTGAACTCCACATGCAGGAAGCGGTTTATGGAGCATCCAATATTTAATGCCCAGTGACAGGGTCCAATGACATTGCTCAACAAGGCAACGTTGCCATCTGCTGGTAGCTTCTTTGAATTGCAGACACAAGGTTCCAGAGTCCTTACTATTTAAGCAAGAGACAGTGGCTGGCTGGATTCTCAAATGGAGAATGGCACTTCTCAACATGACTTTTAGCCTTACAGGGACAAAAAAATATACATTTATTCAAAGAAGGATTTTACTCAATTTACATTTGGAATCTGTTCTACTTGCCTTTGTGAAATCTGCCTGGGTTGCTCTTTCAAGACCAACAAAATTTGCTAAGAGTGATCTGGGTATTTATGGCTGCCCATCAGATTAATCCCCCACTGTCTGTCAGTTGACCTCACATGACGCAGTGACTCTAAGAATAAACCTCTTGTTTGGAGCAGGCCACCATGATCTGCATTTGCTTTTTAATCATTCAGGTCATATTTTATGATTTCACTTTGATTTCCAGCCCACTCTTGTGACTTATGCTGCACTTGGCAAAGTATATAGACATGGTTAGAATGGTCACACTAATGTGTGAATAAGTACTCAGCAAACATATGTGGAAAGGCTAGTGGGGAAAAATCACAGGCATGGGCCTTGCTCAGAAGTTCTCATTATATGGCTTCCAGACTCACACATGCAAATGGTGGGGATTCCTTCCTTTTTCTGTCATGTTTTCTGGATGTAATCATTTGTAGTTGCATAGTTATCTTACTAACATAAGCCAGATATAGGAAGGCCATGGCTTCTTCAAATATGGAATCCTAACATACTGTACCCATAGAAGTAGAGTTCAGAATTGTAGCTTCTAGAGTATGAGTAACAGGAAAATATCACCCAGTGATGCATAACTTCAGTTAGACATGAGAAGTAAGTTCAAGAAATTGATTTCATCTCATGGCATTGATAATGATGTATTTTGTGCTCAACTTTTGACAATGGAGTGCATTGCAAGTGTTATAAACTTAAAAATTGTGTGAAGACAATCCTGTGTTACAGAGCTTGATTTGTACACTCTATGATGTATACATATCTAAAACTTGCTGTGTATCATATAGGCTTGGTATTTATCTATGAAAAGTTCTCCTGACATAAGGGAAACAGCCATCACTATCTTTTGGAATCTTGTATGATACTGTCACGACAGCATTGCTGATGTTATCTAGATTGAACTATTAGGTAATTCTCACCAGCCAGAAGTCAAGCATAGTTCCTGTGGATGTTTAATTCATTGTATTTCCTTGGGTAGCTGAGGAGATAAACCAAACAAGGGAATGGAACTCAGCCAATGGAGTAGCATTGCATCTTGTCTTTTGTCCTTGTAGGCAGTCATTGTGAAAGAACCAGGCAAGAAAACCAGTTTTAGGACTGCTAAGAGGAGCTCTTTGGAATATCTTTTATACCTGTCCTCACTCTCCTCCTTCCCTTACAAGTTATAATAATCTATTTTTAATGATATCAACAGGTATTTTAGTAATAGATACATACATGTTTCAGGAAATTATACAATACTTGTGAAATTTAAGTAAAAACCTATAAAATTCACTTAGTGTACCCCATGAATAAATAAGTATCATTGCTTCTATTTTACACAAATCACGTGATAAAACTCACACATATTCAACTTTCTTTACAATGTGACATGATAATGTCATGAATATCCGTTAAGTTAATAATTACATACCTATATCATAACTTTTTAAGGTTGGAGAGTATTCCACATGTTTTCTACTTCTGGTTGCTTTAATAAATATTATCTTTACATCTAATTAACACACGGTTTAAAAGTGGCATTGCTGGGTAAAGCTTATACACATTTTAAAGCTTGTAGTAGATGCTGACAAATAGTTATGCAGGAAATACAGGATCACATTGACTTCCACTGCTAAAAAATGGAATACCAACAGATGAGAAATTATAAAGTCTGGCTCTAATTTGTCTTTGCTTTTAATAATGTCCATCACTCCAAATCTCCATTGCTTGATAGTGGTTCTCTTTCATACCCCATTTATAAACTTTGCCTATTAATTTTTAAAATTTACTCCAAATATATATTTTTCTTTATTTTGGATGCCTTTGTCTTATTAAAATATGGGTTTTGTTCATCTTACAGTTTATGTTTTAACTTTCAGATGCTTATTTGGTTTTTGATATTATTCACCATATGATTTTATTTTGTACTTCATGTTTTGTAATATTCAGTTAAATACGTCAATCATCCTTCATAAGGTTTCTAACTTTGACATGCTGCACTAAAGCATTTCCCATTGGAGCAATATCTGCGCTCTGTTTTCTTTTAAGTACTTTTTTAAAAAAAATAAAGATTGCTATTTCATTAAAAATTTGCTTTGGCGAATATTTGATAAAAAGCATTTAACCCCCTCTCCCCAAAATCATTGACTGGGACACCACAAAAAACCTCATAGAGAGCAGAATATTTTTCCATTTTCCATGAGTTTACTCTGCTCATAGCAGGGTTGGCCTGAGCATCAGGTTCAGGGGGCAGATCAAATGAAATCAGCACAGGGCAAGGATACAGAACAGCAGCTCATTGTCTAGTGTTTTGCATTTCTCTGCATTAAATATAAGAAAAACCACTACTGGTGCACAAGAATATTGCTGTGCCACAATTACAAATTTTTAAATGAGAAAAATAAGGACAGAGCTCTTAAGAGGCAGGACTTTTGTAACGGGAAAGTGAGTAAGAAGCCCGACTAGTGTGCTGATGAGGACTTTGATAGGGAGTTCAGACTGTCTTGGAATAGACACTGATGGATGGTAGAGGCTGGTTGCCTTCCTGGTTCGGTACAAAACAATGCATTAGGTTATGATGAGATTCGTAGAGGTTATGTTTTTTTTTAAGTACCACAAAGTAGTTTACCAAGGTGGGATACTTTTAGCAACATTAGTCATCATTATCATCATTGTTCTCACCAATCTAGGGTGGGGGCACTTTAAAAGCTGGAGCCTTTGTTGAGGCTAATGATATCATTGAATTTGGGGGAAAAAGGATGTCTATAATGTCTGATTTTATAAACTGAGATGAGTTTTCCAAATCCATTCCTTTTAAACAGGCTTTAAACTGGGCCTGATGGCACAAGTTTGTAATCTGAGCATCTGGGATGAAGAAGCAGCCAGATCAGGAATGCTGTTTACCATCAGCAGTATAGGGAGTCTGTGACAAGCATGGTCTCCCTTAACCCCGTCTCACAAAGAAGGCAGGATGCCTCCCCATTCTTTCACCTGCTCCAGTGTCTTTGGAGTGGAGGGAGGAGATGTCCAGGTGCTATAACTTGAGTCTGTTTCACTAGAAGTCCAGATCCTCCATCTTCACAAAAGTCTTAAAGAGGCAATAAAAGCTCAGCCTAGGGGGAACCAGATTGGAAAGGGGAGTGGACACAGATACCAATATGTTGTTATTAGTAACATTATTTTCTATCAATAGCCACATTTATGGAACACTGCTCTGTTCCATATAGTGTTACCCTACAGAAGCAAGCTCTGGGAATGAGTAGCTGAGTACCTCCCCAGAAAATCTGTTTCTTGCATTTCAGAGATGGAGAAAGGAGTGGTGGAGATACTTCTATAAGTAACTCCTAAGAATAATCATGCATGGTTTAATGGTGGGAGCATGCTCTGAGAAGTGTGTCACTAGGTGATTTTTGTCACTGTGTAAACATGATAGGGTGTGCATACTTACACAAACTTAGACAGGTCAGATAATGAAGAATCACTCAAAATGGCTCTTGATATAATTGAGAGACATGAGTATGAAATAAATGAGACTGTTGGCGGTATAAATTGGTAACATTTATTAAGTTCTATATGTAGTCGGATGCACAAGGTTTCTATATGACTAGCAGTTTGGCAGGTTTCTCTGCACCAGAACCACAAGGTGTACATGAACAGTGCATCCTGTTGTGTGGTTTCACTGCGCCACCAGTCTTAACGTCATTGGAACCTGGGTAATTTTCTGCTCCATGATAATTTTCAGGGATCACTGTGATATATGTGGTCAGTTGTTGACTGAAATACCATTGCGGTATATGACTATACAAGAGAGGTACTTAATATTCAGTCCTTTCTATATTTCTGTGACACAGTGTGAATCAAAAACATTGTTTCGAGTTGGTCTTGCCAACTCTCCTTCTTGCGCATGATCATGTCTAGATTTTGTCCATGTATTTTAGCTGATGCAGCTTGCATCTTCATTGGCTTAATATTTGAAAACTTCTGCGTGGTGCCTTCAGTCCCTTACTTGACTCAACCTTAGCATTAGTGAAAAGAGGATTCACGTAGACACAGAAACAGTGTTTCTATAGCACCCATGTGTGTTGATGAAACCCGTGTGCCTGCAGACTGCAATTCAGAGGTCTGGGTTGCTTGTGGCTATCTGCATTTCCGCAAGCTCTGAGATGATGCTGGTGCTGGTAGTTTATGGGTCACTTTTAGTCAGTGAGCTCAAGCGCCTCCTCTCGTTATGAAGACATTTATTTCTCCTGTACTTTAGGACCCTTTTCAACTCTTCAAAGGTCCCTTTAGGTTCCCTATTTAATGTTTCTGAAACAATCAGATGGTCTCTGGAGTGTTCCGTGCTATTACTGTGTAGGCCTTGCCTCTGGAACTCCGTGCTCATCACCTCATCATCACCAACATCTTTCTGATTCCTGAAGATCTTCCCAGGTTGCTTTACGGGAAAGGCTTTCCCAGCAGTGAAGCATTTAACTAGTTATTCTTTATCAATAAAAAAAAATATCGAGAGTCAGATATTATGGTAAGAGTCTGAATGATCAGAGAAGCTGTGGAGCAGCCACTAGTGACCTTCTACCTCTTCCATCCTCTCTAAGCCCAGTCTTGCTACTTGCTCAGTCCTCCAAAACCTCTAAGGTTAATTTTGGTCAGCTAGTGACGAGCTCTACCCTCTGATTCTAAACAACCTTTTATTGTCAGAACGCAATCAAAGTACCACACAACAGTCCAACCCTCTGAAGTTCCTGTTCTCTGACCTGTTGTGTGATTTCAGTCATCTACCTTTGGGGATGCTGGGTGGCAGAAAGCTCTCTGATTTTACCCCTGTGATTGGAGCAGACCAGTGGAACAGTTATGTTACAGCAAACTTTCTCGGTTTCTTCTTGTGTTTTCTACACAAGTGTTTTATTAGGCAGGAGCCAACGTCAGCTTGGGAGTCAACACAGCCCCATTGCAAAACCAGAACTCTCTCCTCCCATATCTGTTGATGTGTTTATTGGAAATTATCCCTTTACAACCAAGTAGTTATTGGCCCATTGCACTCAACATTCGAAATAATCCTAAGTGTAGCCAGGGGAGCATACTGAGGTCAGCATAATCATCTTCTCCTTATTTCCACCAAAGTAAATATGTATATATATATATATTCTTTTGCTTTGAACTTACAGACTGACTTACCTTATCTGAATTGTCCCCATCAGGACGCTGTCTGATGTTTTTGTTCTTCCTGGTAAAATGCAAATATTGAAGCCCTTTCTTTCATCTGTAGTTATGCACTTTGATCTGCCCTTAGTCATTCTCTTTGTGGTTATGAAGATGATGCGTAGTACATGATGGAAGAAAATGCTCTCAAATAGTAATCCCAACACAATGTCTAGCAACTAGAACAGGGTGTACTCAGTACCATACAGATTTGCAAAGTAATTCTGAGACTTTAGTGAAAAAAAACCGGGGTGTCGAGTTGTCATTCAGTTTCTTGTCAAATAAGTGTTTTCTTCTACTGCTTCTGGGCATATAAACTTATCCCCAAGGAAACATGCCCAAGTCTTTTTCAAATGTTGTTAGCCAGATATGCTTTTAATAATAGATTTGTCAAATATTTTTGCTCTCTTTAATCATAATTTTAATGGGATATGAAAATGTATTTTTAGACTGTGTTAGGGTTAGCCAGAAGACAAGTTTGTTACAATTTAAGGGAAAAGAGATGAGGCAGTAAAATCTCAGTTCTTTTGTTGTTTGACACCACCTTCATGCTATTTATGGATTTTCCAATAATATTTCATGTTCAAGGGGTAGATTTTATTCAATGATTAGACCTTTCAATGTTTCAACCTTTTCTCCTAAATCTATTAAGGTCAAACATCATGAATAAATATGTGCTGAAGAGACTGGAAGGCTTATGCTTCAGAGAGTTGTCAGTGGACTTCAAATTGAAGCAGTTTCTCAGTTCTGTTTCTTGCTGGTTATTGATGAATCTGCAGACTTCTGGCTGGGGTCCCAGTGAATATATTCATTGGCTGTGGGCCATAGCTTGATATTTAGAGAAATACAAAGTATGGTTTTCATAAAATTTAAGTAGAGTTTGAAATACTGCTTGTGATTAAATATTTTTCTTTAAGAAAATAGCTTAAGTATATGTACTGTTGGGTACTTTTAATTCCAGATTAAATGCAAAAAGTGTAAATAACAGATGATAAGCTACAAATCATGTTCTTAGCCCATACAATATAAGCTACCTTCACTAATGCTAATCTCAACATAGATGAAGTATTTATAAAAATTAAGAGCTTTAGCTGATTAAATTCTAACCTTTATCCTGACAGGGAAGCTAGGAGAATTATAAACTGTGGATATCCCAAGAATTAATGAACTGCAGATCTGATAATAGCTTAGGTTGTGGGTAGGAAATTTTCACATTTAATGGTCATTTAATAGTCTGGAGTTCATGTAGAACTTTTTACTTTCAATAAACACTATAATTTTAAAATGTCCAATTAGGCTCTGCTGAGCAAGAGGAGAGCATAGAACACCTATATTTCTGGAATTTAAACTTAACCAAGAAAACTGTATTTTATTTATTAAGTCTGGCAACTGGAATTTAACTGTCCTGAAGACAGACACAATGAATTTTATAGAAAATGCTTAAAATTGAGACAAACACCAATGTATCCTCCAACACATTTGTGAGAATTATGTCTATCTGTTAATAATAAATAATATAGCTGTGTCTAAGAAACTATTCTCATTGAAGAGTGCTGTAACTGGAGAATTTTAGCCTGTTCATACAAAGCAAAGGGCCACATATATCAAAAGGTTAAATGGACATGTTGTGAGACTCAAATGAGGTAATAACATTTATACATTTTTAAGCTTGTCATAATTTGCATATCTTAATTATATAAAATAGTGAGTTTTATTTGACATTTTCTTATTACTCACGTTCAAGATTTATGGAATTCATTCAGTTGCTACATTACCATCTCCTGCTCCTTCTTACCTTCTTTAAAAATAATTCACCTATTTTTATGTCTTCTTTAAATTATAAAATCTAGATTTCATATATATGCACATATATACCCAAATGCACATCACACTTTCTTTATTCATTCATTCTTTTGTGATGGACATCTAGGCTGACCCCAAAATTTGTCTCCTTTGTCATATGCAGCTTTTGGTCCTTTCACATAAATACCTGGCAGGCTATACCTAGTTCCTTATGATATTTCTATTTGTAGGTTTTTGTGAAATTTCCATATTCCATAGGGACTAACCTAATAAATAGGCATTCCTCTTTATAACATCCTTGCCTATGTTTGAACCCTTCATTTATATTAAGCAACATTACAGCCTAAAATTCTTTTTTACTCATATGTTAGTTTTCTAATGTAAAATATTGTTATTTGTTAATTATATCAATGTTTTAGGGGTAGAGTGACTATACTGGAGGAATTTGAACTCTCGGAAATTTGGCGGTCATTATCAGTTTTACTGCCTTAATTTCTCTGGCTACAGTAACTTACATTCAGCAGCCTTGATCTTGTTTACTTTGCAAGCACATGCATGGTTTTTGTGTCTGTGTTTATTCTATTTGGATCCTAGCAACTGAACCACTAGGAAATGTCTAAATGCTTTCAATCTTTTGTTGAGAAGAGGATCTACAGTTTTTTTATGCCACATTATACTATGGTGAAGAGTTAAAGGCACTGAAACAGGTAACTGCTGTGCCATCTCTCCTGCTGGGTTTACTGGTGATAGAGAGCAATGAGTTTATAAACTCAGGAACCAATTTATCCTGGATGAAAAGACATAGCTAATAATGTAGCCAACTTTTATAAGCCATAATTTTATCTATTATATTGTAGAAGACTATTATACTTTTGAACTCTATTGTCCGAATTACCTGTGCAGGGCAGTAGCTTACAATAGTTTAGCATGCAGTTCAAAATAACTAGAAGAACATAAATGTTCCCAACACATGGCCATGATAAATGTATGAGGAGATAGGAATTCTGGTTACCTTATTGAACCATTAATATGTGTAAGTATATAAGGATTATGCTGAACCTATAAATATGCAAGCTTTATCTGTAAATTAAAATCATATTACTGTACAAGCAAGTCATATGCCTTTTATTGAGGCCTTTAATTTACTATATATCTAAGTTGAAACCTATGAAATCATATGAATTTTTTCGAGGAAACAAAATATATGAAATAATTGAAGAGTCCTGGGTACTTTCCTGAGTTTCCTGCTTTGACTTGAAGTGTCTCACCTCTGCAAGCACCAGCTGGCTGTTTCCATGAAGTGATACATTATAAGCCCACAATTTTGGTTGATAGATTTAACAATAGTAAACTATACTTTGTCCAGTTAATTTTAATTTCAGATAAATAAGACATTTTAGTATTAACATGTCAAGGAATTTCTTTATCAGATATCTTTGGTCATGACCCAGATTCTGATTTAATTGGTTTGGTGTGAAGTCTGGCCATTGGTGTTTGCAGGTGTTTTGAGATAAGTGTCGTGTGCAGTGACTTTGGGAACCACTATCTAGATGAGCAGTGTTTGCAAATTATGCTATGAACAGAAGTCCCCACCAGTATCTTCAAAGGAACAAATTCACTGGCTGTTTACCCATCTCATTCACTGGGACTCTGAAGATAATTCACAAGCATCCTGCTTAAGTCTGGCAGTAGGTAGGTTGTAGGCTACACTCTGACAAACACTGCTTAAGGCATATTAGCAAGCACTGCTACTAGCTCTCCTTTCAAATTAGCGTTATGCTGTTTATGTTACTGTGTAGTGATAGGGGAGAGCAGGCCTGCTTTTCGTCTGACCCAGCTCCCTCACGGCTAGCTTATACCCCGAAATAATTACACGGAAACTGTATTCGT
>LOJH01011076.1:0-27043 GCA_001685095.1 Ellobius talpinus
CCATCACTGCTGGTTAGCTTTTGTAGTGCTGAAGGTGCCATGCAGGTTGCTGAGAGAGAATTGTTGCCAGTCATCCTAGTAAGCTGTGGACATGCCATGTCAATACTATCGACGTGAAAGGCCTCTACTGATGTAATAGTAGCATAGTTCCTATGGGTACAGTCAGTTATTTTCCAATTGTACTCAGCACCCACTGCACAGGAAAGAACCTGGGTTCAGTCCTGAAGACCACAATTTAAACAAATAAGCAAAATAAAAATATAAAATAAACCCAAACCACCTGTGACTAGGGAGATTAGTGTCTCTGGTGACACTTTTGCTTGTCTAAATGCATATGATATGCCCATTAAAATGATTTCTAAATATTTACATTTACACTCAAATTATTACTGCTATATCAGCCTTGATCAGGGAAGCGTCTTTCACAGTGGGTGATGGTTTCTCTGGTGACACACATCACTGGTCACAGTGTTGAAAGTCAGTGACTATTGCTGTGGACTGCCAGCCCAGAAATCACCCCTCAATGAAAGAAAATAATCGTGCGTCTATAACACTCCATCTAGGGCTCAGAGAACATTGTAAAAAGGCAGAGGAAAGAATGTAGGAACTGGAGGGAGGGAAGGGATTCCGTCCTTTGAACAGGAAATGCCATTTCCATCTTAAAAGCAGAAACTGCAAGTGCTTGTGTGCAGCCCTCACATGCTGGGGAGCAGTGATGTTTCTGTGTGGAATGGGGAAGGGAGAATTTTACAAGACGAATGGGCACTCAGGGCGTAGGAAGCCCTTTCCTCTTTAAGAATATAAGTGGTTAACAGTGGCCTGGTGGGAGAGACTTCTTTCGTGGTGCAGCTGTGGTGCCTGTGCTCCCATAACTGATTTCTCCTCCATGCACTTTAACTCCAGTTAGACTCAATGGTTTGCTAAGATAGACATGGGCAGAATCTTTCCCTTGGCCCTCATTGGCCTCTGTCTAGGGTGGACAGAAGTAGACCCCCCTGTCCCCAGGAACTGCTGCAGTCAGTATGTCTGGATATCGTGAACTCTTCTGTTTCCTCTGGAGTTTTCAGATTTTCACAGTATAGGTTTCAAAGTGTTTCTCTCAATGTGTCTCTGGATTTCATTGATATCTGTTGTAATGTCTCCTTTTCAACTCCAGGTTTATTAATTTACAGCTGCTCTCTTTGTTGTTCGATAAATTTGGCTAAGAGCTTTTCATTTTGAAAGAGCCAACTATTTGTTTCATTGATTATTCTGTTCTTTAAGCCTTTTTTCACTAATATGTGATGCGATCCTTATTTCTTTCTATTGATTTTCATTTAGCCTCTTTACATTTTTCTAAAACTTTGAGCTGCATCATTAAGTTATTCATTTGAAATCTCTGAGTTTTTAATGTTTTTAATGCTTATAGTCGTAACCTTTCCTCTGAGAACTGCCTTTGAAGTCAAGTTGTGTGGACTGGCTGGTTTTGTGTGTTCACTTGTCACAAACCAGGGTCATCAGAGAAGAAGGAGCCTCAGCTGAGGACACGTCTTCATGAGATACAGCCCTAAGGCATTTTCTCAATTAGTGATCAGTGGGGGAAGGCCCAGCTATTGGTGGGAGTTGCCATCCCTGGGCTGATGGTCCTGGGTTCTGTAAGAAAGCAGGCTGAGCAAGCCAAGTGAAGCAAGCCAGTAAGCAGCATCTTTCCATGGCCTCTGCACCAGCTCCTGCCTCTAGGCTCCTGCCTCTAGGCTCCAGCCCTGTTTGAGTTCCTCTTTTGAATTCTCCCAATGATGGACTATGATGTGGAAGTGTAAGCCAAATCAACCTTGTCGTCCTCAACTTGTTTTTTGGTCATGGTGTTTTGTCACAGCAATAGAAACCCTAACTAAGACTGAGAGTGATACCAGCATCGTGGGACATTTCTGAGACAGACCTGACCATGGTTTGGGGAGAACTATGGAAGGACTGTGGAACTTTGTGCTGGTGTTAAGAGCTCTGTGGGATGCTCTGTGAGAGCTTGGAATATAAGACTGTTAAGAACAGTGCAGAGGATGGGGGCCTGGCTTGTGAAGTTTCACAGCCATTTGTTATTTTGAATTAAGAGCCTGTGGTTCTGGTCAGCTGGGGCCAAAGAATCAGCTGTGATGAACAAGATACTGGAACTGCTGAAGTGAAACCTTTAAGTTACTGGGACACTTGACACTGGTCAGCCGGAGCTGAGAAATTAGCGGCGATGAAGCAGAGACCAGCAGCACTGAGGTGAAACCTGGGATGCGTTTTCTGAGAGCACAGAGAAGCTGTGTTCCAGAGGCTGCCACAGTAGTACTTCATGTTGGCAGCAGGAGTTGGCAATATGTAAGTGCCACCCAGGTGGTATTGGTTTTGAAGGCATGAAGGGGTCATGGAGCACAGCTGAGACTTGGCACTGTGAGAGGCTAGGAGAGACCATTGGTGAAGATGCAGCTGCAGGGGCAGTTGAAGGCCCTGGATTGAAGGGGTTGCATAGAAGTTGAGGCTTGGCACCATAAAGAGAGCCTATAAGAGGCTACTGGTGAAAGTGCGTATCAGTTGCAGCAAGGGACGCCAGCATTTTGGAGATGCTGGTACCGTGACAAGACCACCACCAATGGTAGCAGTTGTGGAATGGAGCCAGCTGGAGCCTGAAAGACAAGTTATGTGTCCTGCAGAGGGCAGAGCTGGAAAAGTGACCCAAATCATTTGGAGGAGTCCAGAAAACTGTGAGTGAATCCCCGATACGACATTGAGTTACTTATATTGTTGGAGTTTGATTTTGCTTAGTTAAGATTGTGATGATGCCCTGTTCTTCCCTCTTGAAGAAGGCACTTAACTTTTGAATTTTAAAGGAGCCCACAGATGAAAGACTGAGCTTTTAAAAGAGACTAGATATTTTAAAGAGACTGAAATTTTAATGTGCTGGAATTTGTAAAGACTGTGAGGCTTTTAAAGTTATTTATGATTTTAATGTGAGGTCTTTGGTGACTAAGGAAGGATTGTTGCTTAATAGTGATGCTTGTGTGTCAAGTTGACAAGGGGTCAGTTGTATTGGCTGGTTTTGTGTGTCAGCTTGATACAAGGTAGTGTCATCAGAGAGGAAGAAGCTTCAGTGATGAAATAGTTCCACGAGATCCATTTTCTCAATTAGTGATCAATGCGGGAGGACCCAGCCCATGGTGGGAGTTGCCATCCCTGGGAGACTGGTCCTGGGTTCTCTAAGAAGGTGGGCTGAGCCAGTCAGGGGAAGCAAGCCAGTGAGCAGCTCTTCTCCATGGCTTCTGTAGTGCACCACGCCCGTCTACGCTCTATGCGCTACCATAAGTTCTTGAATCGGGCAAGGGGCTGGAGATTTAAACACACAAAGACTCACAGACAGAGACACAGGTCGTCCTTGATGACAGAATGCCCCTTTATTGTGTCCAGGGACAGCAAAGATAGGGATCCTTAACTGATAGCCACACTCCAGCCAAACCCATCAGAAACCACTCCCCTGCCATCAGGAACTCCTGAGGGTCTCGTGCTCAGAGCAGCTGCAAGCATTACAAGTTGTTTACCAGAAATTCAGGATCTGGGGGGTTCACAGCTCCCAACAGGCTTCTGCATCAGATCCTGCCTCCAGGTTCCAGCTCCGCTTGAGTTCCTGCCCTGACTTCTTCCAAACCTTTCCTCCCCGCCTTGCTTTTTGGTCACGGTGTTTCATCACAGCAATAGAAACCCTAACAAAGACAGTTGTGCTTTTATTCGATTCTAGATCATTTTAAATAGTGCCCTTGGATTTCTTTAATGATCACTGATCATTCAGAGGGCACTTTTCAATCCCCATACATTTGCGTAGTTTCTATAATTCCTATCTTTATTCCACTGTGATCTGATTAGGTGCCAGAAATTTACTATTCATTTAGGCTGCATTTGTCAAGATTTGCTTTACACCACAAAGGGAGCGAGCTGACAGTGGACAGAGGTGACTGATACAAACTTAACCAGATATTAAGGCTGATGTCAGATATGACAGGACAGGCTCACACGTTAGTTACTTCTTTTGCAATGTCTATCAAGAAAGCATGGCCTGAGCCTAATGTGAGGAAACACAGGGTGGACTCATGTTACAAAATGAAAGCCTTCACTATTTAAAACTGTGGAGGATAACAAAGACCGAGAACTGTTCCATGCTGAAGGAGACAAAAAAGATAGCAATTAAATACCGTGGCCATTAGATTCTGGATCGGAAAGGAGCCAGAGACCTTGTGTGTGTGGGGGGCGGGGGAGTAGCTGGCAAACTTTCACGGCGTCCTGATGCTGGCGTTTTCTTTGGATAGTGCAGGTGTGGTTATTCAGGAGTGTGGCCTTATTTTTCGGGGAGGATACAAGTACTTAGGAGTGGCAGCATCTCAAGCGATTGAGAGAAGGCTGGCCACGATAGAGGGAACACGAGGCGAATGTGACATGGTGGCGGCTGGCTGCAGCATTTGGTGAAGGGGTACAAGGCCACACGGCTGCCAGTTAAAAACATCACGTCTGCCTGCCTTCTGATAAGAACATGTTTTGATAAGAGGAGCCCTTTAATGCTAAAAGTGGAAAAAAAGTGTCTTTTGTCCTGGTGAATTTTATGTCAATTCCATGAAAGTAAAGCTATCTGGGAGGAGGAGTCTCAATTGATAAACACCTCCATCACTTTGCTGTAGGGTACTTTCTCGATTAATGATTGCCATGAGAAGACCAGCTCGCTAGTAGCGGTGCCGCTCCTGGGCAAGTGGCCCTGGGCTGCATAAGAAAGGAAGCTGAGCATGGGGGCAAGGCAGTGAGCAGTGTTCCACCATGGCTTCTGCGTCAGCTCCTACCGCAGGTTCCTGCCCTGTCTTCACTTCATCAAGTACTGTAAACTCTAAGGTAAAATAAACTCTTCCCCCACAAAAGACTTGCTTTGTGGCTTAAACTTTAGAGAAATTTGAGAGGAGGCTCCATTGGTTGCTGAGAAGATCATGTATGTATTCATAGATGTTGGTGGAATATTCTGTCAAGCACACTTGTACCGTGAATTTTAACTCTGAAGCTTCTCTGATTTATTGACTGGATGGTCTATCTACTTGATAAGCATATAGTATTGAACTCATCCACTACTAAGGTATTTGTGCCTCTGTTTTTCTTTATTTCCAATGCTTTTCTTTTCATGAAATTGAATGCTTCAGCAATTGGTGTATATAATGTATTTAGAATTTTATTTAGTAGATTTTTAACTGTGGTAATAAGTAGTAGCCTTCTTTATCTCCTCTGGGTAATTTTGAAGTATACTTTATCACGTATAAAGCATAGCTATTCCTGTTTTATTTTAGCTTCCGTTTGTTTGGCTTAATGACTTGTAGTCTTTGACCCTCACTTTCTATGTGTCTTTACCAGTGAGATGTGTTTCTTACACACAACAAATATTTGAGGTTTGTGTTTTATCTAATAAGCTAATAAACATTTTCTAGTTTTATTGTGTGTGTATGCATGGTTTGTGTGTGTGTGTTTGTGTGTGTGTAGTGTGTTTGTGTGTGCATATGCATGAGATCAGAGGAAAACTTCCTCTGGTGTTCTCTCCTTTCACCTTTACCTGGGTTCTGGGGGCAAATACAGGTTTTACCCATTAATCTGCATCTTTTAGTTAGAATTAAGGCTATTTATGTGTAGTGTACTGAGAAGGGTCTGCTGATTTCTCTGATTTTTGCTGCTTCTCTTTCTAGTTTCTAGATTGTTGTTTGTTCTTTCCCTTTGTCTCACGTGTAATAGATGCTAGCTAGTTTGCTGAACTGGATGCGGTTATTTCCCTTCTGGTTCTCTTTTCATTTATTCTCTCATGAACTTTATTCTTTCTCGTACTCTCATGGTTAAGACTGTTTCCCTTTCTCTTCCGTGAAACTTTTCCTCTGTATAATGGAGATGATAAAAACCATGCTTCAGGGGCTGATGAGATGGCTCTCGTGTTGCAAGTGTAAGGACTTGTTTAGACCCCAGAACCACGCAGAACTGTGAACACACAGCAGACACCTGCAACCCCAGGGCTTCCGTGCTGAGAATCCTCAGACGCTCACAGGTCTGCTAGCATAGCATATGCCATGGTGAATAATAAGCGATCCTGTCTCATACAAGGTGGAAGGCAAGGATTGACACCTGAGGTTGTCTCTGCCCTCCACATGTGTCACTGTTCATGCATGCTTGCACACACACACACATACACGGACACACATGGACACATGGATTAAACAAGATAATATATGTAAATTCTAGGTAAAGAAAAACTTTGAATATAGAGGTTTCTTGTTTCATGATAGGATTACGTCCCAGTCAAACCATAAGCTGAAAATCTGATCATTCAAATCAATACATTAACTGTAAGGAGCCCAGCACACCGCAGCATTGGTTGTCTCCCTTGTATTGCAGGGTTGATGGAGCTACAGCTTTCTGTGACTGTTTAACAGGAAAAGAGAGGGTGAGACTGTGTGTTTCTCCCTCCAGAAAAGACCTGGATTAAAAACTTGAAGTATGATTTCTACTCAATGTATTGCTTTTTCATGATAGTAAAATTGGTAAGCCACTGCTTCAACCACCATCATGACGGGGACCATTTGGTAAGTCTCCCCTCCACTCATTGGAAAAGCTCATAGGGGCTTCCTGCCCAGGCCTTTGGTACGCATAATTTGGAAGCTTCTGGCCAGTTTGGCTCCCTTCCTCAGAAACCCTCCCAATGACACTTTAGTTATTCATGACATTAATCACCTCATTCCATGTCTCTGTGGCTTGCTGAGGACAGTGGCCCTCATGGTTCATTGCTTCACACTGTAGTGCCTCTTGTGACCTTTTGTTGTGAGGTTGAAATGAAGGGTGTAGACACATCATATTGGTGTCAGTCAGAGGCAGGAATGCTGACTTCCCCTCACAAAATTTATAGGGACTTAGAGCTTCAGTGGACAGCTTCATTCATTGATGGGTAATGAAAAATCTCACGCTCTTTCTCTTTTTCTTTATTTTTCTTTCATATAATACTTCCCCTTTCGCCCAGGAGCCACTGCTCCTCTCTCTCCCCTCAGAAAAGAGCAGGCCTCCCAGTGATATCAACCTAACATAGCATAAAAAGATACATTATGACTAGGCACAAATTCTCATCTCAAGGGTGGGCAAGGCAACCCAGTAGGAGGGAAAGAGTCTCATGAGCAAGTGAAAGAGTCAGAGACACCCCCCTCTCACTATTAGGAGAGTCCCACAAAAACCCCAAGCCAAACAACCACAGCTTGTGTTCAGAGGATCTAGCATAGACTCTGTGATTGCCGTGCCAGTGTCTGTGAGGCCCCATGAGCCCTGCTTACTTGAGTCTGTGGGCTGTGTTCTGGCATCCTCAACCCCTACAACTCTGACAATCCTTCCTTCCCCCTCCCAAGGACTTCCCTAAGCTCCACTTAATGTTTGGTGTGGGTCTCTGCATCTGCTCCCACCAGCTGCTGGAGGAAGCCCATCTGATGAAGAAATGTCTCTTCTACTGAATGGTTCAAGGGCCCCAACCAGGCTCACTGTGTTAAATTATTTTGCTAGTTGGTTTAGTGAGTGTGAGGGTTTGTGCACATGCTTTTTTGAGTTTGAGTATGAAATGGCATTGGTCCCTAGGGGTTTACCTTTCCCTTCTGTCTTACAAACAGCTTTGGTAACTTTCCAGGCAGTTTTTTCCCAGATACTCTGGCATACACAGTCTGTGTTTCTTCTGGGCCTCTGCTTCCCACACCAGTACTTGGTTTATTATGACCACATCTCTTTAATGATGAGACACACTTTCAGATGATGTGCTATGTTGTTAGGTGGTTGTTTTTCATTGTGTTAGCACCACAGACCTAGACAGCAGAAGTCAATTACTCAATCTGGCCTCTTGAAGAACTCATAAAAAGTAGTATATTTATGAACTGCCATCAGCATATACTACGTAATGTCTTAGTAAACTTGTAAGTAGGTACACAAGCTAGTAACAGTCATGTATTAACCAGTGTGGTATTCTGCACATTCTATAATATGTACTAAATTGACAGTGTAGTAAATATCATCAGCACTACTACCTACACTTGAGGAATACATTGTATTAAGGCTTTGGAAAGACTTTGTTGTTACTAGGTGACAAGAATTCCTTGGCTTCATTATAATCTGCTGGACCACTGTCATCTAAGCAGCCTTTCCTTTGTTGATACATCATCACATAATTAATTTACTATACTTATTTAGAGGTTGTGGACTAGCACCCAGAATTTAAAAACGTGAGTCCACCTGAAGTTGGACAATTGGACTGTAGTTGAGGTCGTAGGCATCTGCGACAGTTATTAATCTCCTATGTTAGCTGCTTATCCAGCCCACCAAGGTGAGGGTCTCATTCGTGCAAGGCAGACACAGCACGTCCCCCCCTGCACTATCCTGTCCACATACTACCCATGCTGGGTTACTTGCTCCTATACAAATTCATATAACTTTTATGGCAAGATAAAAGGACTCTTTGCCATGTGTTGTATGCATGTGCGCATCTCTTCTAGTCCAACTGTCAGCATAACCTAGAGTTTTCCGAAGGCGTCTCAGTTAGGAAATCGCCTCCATCAGATTGGCTTATGAGCATGTCTGTGAGGCATTTTCTCAGTTGGTAATGGATGTGAGAGGGCCTGGAGCCCTGTGGATGGTGCCCATCCATGGATTGTATAGGAAAGCTAGTTGAAATGGTTTGTCCATTGTGTGGAGACGTCTCCTTATTGAGAGGTGAGGACACCACTTCTCTGTGGGTGTTAGGACAAATATTTAGAATGGAGTTAGGGATTATGCTAGTTCACTAAAGTGGCAGTTATAGGTTCACCTGTGAGAACCAAGACTTCACTAGTCCCCGGGAGCTGGCTATGTGTCCAGAATCAGGCATGATTTCCCTCTTGTTGAGTGGGTCTGAGCTGCAATCAGAGCTGTTGCGAATCACCAAGGGATGAATGCCGCTACTGAACCCTTAGGGTTATTGTGCCCATGCTAGTCATTGTTGTGGCTCATAGGCATTATAGCTGTGTAGGACTATTGGTTATGTCCCTCCTCTGAAGCTCTCGTGTCGCCTTCTGGTGCTATGAAAGTCAGTCCTCAAGGAGGCTTTCAAAACAGTTCTTGCTCAGGGGCCTGTGTCTGATGCTGAGAGGGAGAAATAGTCTTCAGAGAAGAGCACAGCAACTGGTTATCCACTACCAAATGGTCAGCCCTGAGGACATACACCCAAGTAACATTATACAGGTTATATTTATATATTTAGGAATATATATATATATGCATATACACACATATACATATGTCCATGTAACAACAATGAGCCATGACTTTGGAAGAGAAGCAAGGAAGGGTCTATGGATGGGAGGGTTTGGACAAAGGAAAGGATAGGGAGTAAATGATGTAATTATACTATAATCTCAAATAAGAAAAGAAATATTTTTTTTTAAAAAATAGAAAGCTATCTAAGCAAGCCAGGGAGAAAAAGCCAGTAAGCAGCACTCCTCCATGGTCTCTCCTTCCTCAATTTCTGCTTCAAGTTCTTGCTCCAATTATGACCTAGAAGTGTAAAATGAAATCAACCCTTTTCTCATTTGTTTTGGTCCTGATGTTTTTCACAGTAACAGAATGCAAAGTGGGGCCACATCTCGGCTGAGAAGCCAACGAAAGCTTTTAGGGATACAAGCTGTCTCGGACACTTCTGCTAGCCTACCTGTCTGCCTGGTGTGGGGCAGACCCGCCTTTCTGCTGTCTCCCTGTCTCTTCCCA
Source organism: Ellobius talpinus (assembly GCA_001685095.1). Taxonomy (NCBI): domain Eukaryota; kingdom Metazoa; phylum Chordata; class Mammalia; order Rodentia; family Cricetidae; genus Ellobius; species Ellobius talpinus. The sequence goes on from LOJH01011076.1 coordinate 9,787, forward strand.
CCCTGTGCTCCAGGAAACAACTCTTCTTGGCTCATGCATCTAAGGGCCAGAGAGAAGAGCAGAGCTGGAAGTCTGCCCCGTCTAAACTAGGCAATTTTAGATGACGAGGACTTTAGTAAGTTTGTGTGCTCCTGGAAGGGAACTAAAGAGACTACTGACTCCTTGCCACAGTGGAAGCTATAGTTGCTTCTTATTGTCTGACTAGTTGACATCCAACACGTGCTTGGGACAGATCTTGTTCAACTTCACTGCTGGCCACTTATTGGGTTCCTCAGTGCCCCTGATATACACAGAGCCCATGTCCCCCTGAAGGAACAGAAGGTGACAAGTATGAGCCTTGGGGCTGACTTGGGCATGAAGGCAATTCTTGCATGGTGGTTTGCATGGGAATGCCCCCCCCGCTTGTATATTTGAATGTTTGATTCCCAGTTGGTGAACTGTTTAGGAGGGCTTAGTTGGTGTGTCCCTGTTGGAGGAGGTGTATCACTGAGGGTAGGCTTTGAGGTTTCAAAAGCCACAACAGGTTCAGTCTCTATCTTTCTCTGCCAGATCAGGTGTAAGCTTTCAGCTTCTGCTCCGCTACCATGTCTGTGTGCCGCCTGCTGGCATGCTTGCCACCATGATGATAGATTAATCCTCTGAAATTGTAAGCAAGATCCCAAATAATGCTTTCTTTTATAAGATGCCTTGGTCACGGTGTCTCTTCACAATAGAACACTAAGATAGCTCTCTCAACTCTGTCCCATCCAGGGCCTGAATCCCGCCCACTCTCGGGCTCACATCTTCTGCCCCAACTGCATTTTTCCCACTATTGAGACACACAGCCTCTCCATGGTCATTTTTATTTAAAGACTCAGAAACACAGGCATCATAGTTTGCCACTACTGTCGATTCATCCAAAATTACATACTGACATTGGTGTATAATAGAAACAATGTGGGGTTGGGGACATGTGCCTACACGTTTGTGTGTGTGTGTGTGTGTGTGTGTGTGTTGTACAAAGTACAAGGGCTTCCGTGTCTACTGGAATGGGTTTGGAGTGCCCAGCCTTATATTCACACCCCACCACAGACCATCTTGTCATATCTCTCTTGTTCCTTCCTTCAATCCTCTTGAGGCTGGACTGTCCTGTCTCCGTGGTGACCCTCAATCTGAAGGGCTGAGAACTAGTCAAGGAAAATCACCTGGGCACCAAATGCTATTGTATGTGTAAGAAGTACATGCCGCTGGCCAGGATAGAAAGTGAAGTTTCTAGATGGGCTGCTGGCTTCACATTTTGGTGGCCAAGACATGTGTCCTCAAAGGAAGATGACCTCAGGAAAGGTACCTCTTTTCTGTTCTGGACTGTGGAATACATGATTTTGAAAGTTAAAGGGTTTGAGAGTATTCAAAATACTCAGACCATGGGGCTCATTGTGTATTTTTAAGAGCCCCACCTGGGAATGAGCCCTAGGGCCCTGTTTCCTCCCCAAGGTAGTTCCTGTGTAAACCCAGGACTTTGTTAGGAGAGGGTCCAGCTTGTGTTGTCTAAACCTTGCTACTCTCCTCAGCGTTCCATCAAGCTGTTACCTCCTCACCAACATGAGAAAGGAGGGCAGGCCAAAGTTGACCTGTTGACTCCAAGTCGATCTTGTTGAGGAGGGAAAAGGGGACTTTGATTGTCTGAAACCAGAGTTAGTTCTGGCTCCACTGAAAACACGTCTCTCCCAGGATATAGCCTGGTATACCTCCCTGGTGACAGCATGGATTTAACCATACACAGATCTGTGCATGGATAGGCAAGTAGTTTAGCGGTGGCAGTGACTAGAGACCTTGTGGTTGTCACTGACCCTGCACACAGGGACCCCTATGCCTAAGCTCATTGGCTCAGAACAGTTTTCTTATGTCCAATAAGTCTATTATCATGGAGGAAGAGACTTTCCCTAGGCGTCATTGCTTTCATGTGGCAGTCACGCCTAGTTAAATCATAGCCCCAAATAGGAACTTTGAGGATAAGTGGTCCTTATTTTATTACAGAAACTAGTGATAGCCTCTGATACCAAAGGCTGATACAGGGCTGGGTGATTTTGTAAAAAATATACACGAGATTCACAAATTGATATTTTTGAGGTGAAAAAAGTCTAAGTGTGCCACTCACACCTCTCGATAGCCATTCAGGCCAGCCTCTTGGGAAGCAAGCTGTTGCTCCAGTGAACTTTACAGGAAGGCCTCAAGGCCAAAGAAACCATCCTGTTCCTTTTTCCAGCGTCCCCAGGCCCTGTAAGCCTGGAGTCATGAGCTAGACTCTTATTATCATGGTACCTTTGGTCTCTAGCAGATGGAATTTTGCCTGGCCTGATATGGGAAGTTACTTATTTTTTTGAAACAGAGACAAAAACCTTTGCAAGGTAGCGATCTGAGCTGTTATAAAAGCTGCATTTTGGCAGCAAGACACACTTTAAGAATGCTATTTTTAGCCATTCTCTCTAAAGCAATCAAAGGGAGCTTCAGGGGTCAGTGTGTGTGTGTGTGTGAGTGTGTGTGTGTGTGTGTTTTCCTGCCACACCAAAAGGCAGAATAAATTCCTCAAAACGTTTCCATTTTTTTAAAAAATCATAATCACTCCTATGTAGACGGAGCATGTGGTTTAGGCTATTGCCAGCAGCTAGGAAAGACCCTCTCTGACTCCACGTGACCGCCTTGGCAGACTTTCTCCCTCACCTCATGGAAACATCAGACAACGTTTTGATTTTACAGATAGGAATTCCTCAATATGCTCCCAACTTCATATGGGAAATATATAAAACTTTCCTTTGATGTTACCTCAATTTTTTTCCTTGAAGCTTACCCAAGTGATTTCTAGTTTTACAAAAATCAGCACCAGATGCATGAAAAAATGCAGTGTCTGACCTATTAGAAATATATAAAGTTTAAGACTTGTACGTTAAAAAGGTGCCGTAAGAAGGAAGCAATGCAGAGACAGTGGTGGCAAAACCAAAATGTGTTCCTTATCATCCTGGTAGGAGACAAAGCCATAAGGATTCTGCGGTACCCAACAGGACCCCACTGGACACCTTGGGAGACTCAGAGCCCTTATGTGAGCCGCCTCAATCACAAATGCCCTGTCGGTGGGGCTTGATGGCAGGTGTCAGAGGTATATAGAGAAATGATACCCAGGACAGCCGGGGAAGTTACTCTCCATTGCTGTCAGCCCTAGCACATGGCCCCGCTCTACACCCAGGCTCCCAACTGTGCACCGACAACTAAGATTGCCTTAGCTGCTGGATGGCATAGTAGTGCATTTGTCTACGGGGGCAACTTTTTCTGTGGTACTGGTCACTGAGACTCATGGCATGATCTTGAAGGACACTCATGTGCTTTCGATGAGGGTATGGCTGTCACAACCAAGACGACATCCATATGTGCTTTCAACTAGGACTTCACAACTGCGTCATCACCCCAGTCTGGTTGTTCCTGGCAGGTGCTTTAGAAGGGCTCTGGGACCTAGGTGACAAGGCTTCCTCTGCTCACATAGTGCTTTCTTGGGTACCTTCTCCTGGAAGGCAGAACTGGACATGACCAGTGGCCTTCAGAAGCTCTCCACAAAGCTGCCTGGGAAGAGGCCCGTGCGGCCATTCCGCTGCAGAGTCCCCTTGAACCAGCCGTCTTCATGCTTCTTGTGTACGAAGACGATATCACCTTCCTTTAGTTCAATCTCTGCTTCACTCTGTGGAGGGTAAGAGACCACCACACGGTACCTGGGAGGACAGAAGGAACAGCATGTGATTGGGGGGCTAGGTTATCCCTCTTGTGCCCTGGAGCCTACCCGCCCACTTTGAGCTCTCTATCCCCTCTTCTCTCTGTGTAAGTTCTTACAGTGTGGGGTTACTTTGCACATTTTGTAAAATTATCTTTTTAAAGTTTTCCCAAAGCTCTTTAATTTGCCACCGAATCTCCCTTGGAGCTGTTGGTCAGGGAACCTCCCAGGCATCTAAAACAATACAGGCAATTATCACTGCAGTTGGCTGCCACCAGAGAAGATAATCACATCTCTAATTGTACGACACAGGAAAACCAGGCTGAAACTGATGTGGAAGCGTCTTCCCTATTGGCTAGCACTCATAGTATTGCAAAGCAGTGTACTATGCCAGGTACTACAGGGAGAACAGTGATCAGCAGCCTTGCTTAGCTAAAGGCCTGGCATGCTATGCTACCAACTGGCCAAGCAACACGTGCCAACTGGTACAATAGCAATAGCAGCGGCAAGTCTACAATGGGGTATTTCCTGCTCGGAGTTGAGGCCTGCTCCACAAGAAGGAAATCACATCTTCTCCTGTAAACCTGGCCAGAAGCCAGTGGCTGGAGAAGTTGTAGCCCTAGTGAGGAAGCCACAGTTCTTGCTCTGTAAGATTGACATGACACAGTAATCAAATTGCCTTCTGGATAATTATAGTATTGCTTCTCCCCAGATGTTAATGTTGTTGTCAGCTTTGGTCCAAGAGATGCTTCTCCCAAGGGGCAGTGGTCATTGCAGAGACTCACACTTGGTCACAATGTTCAGAGTAGGTAACTGCTGAATGCTTAGCCATAGGTGAGATAGCTACATGTCTCCTCCTCCAATGCTCAGGGGATATTACAGAAGTGGCAGGAAGAATGTAAGAGCTGGAGGGTGGGTCAGAGTGCTCTGGAATGCTGTCTTTTGGACATGACATGACTGAAGCACTATTTAATATTTACTTATTTCAAGATTGGGTTTCTCTGTAGCTTTGGAGCCTGTCCTGGAACTAGCTCTTGTAGATCAGGCTGGTCCCGAACTCACAGAGATCTGCCTGTCTCTGCCTCCCCAGTGCTGGGATTGAAGGCGTGAGCCACTAACCCCCGCTACAGAAAGGTATATAAGAAGCAAGAACACCGCATCCTTTGCTTGCTTGGCTTTGCCCTTGGTGCCGAGTTATCTGCCTTGTTACTGCTGATTATCTTGCTGACTGCAGAACCAGTGTTTCTAAACTTACATCACTGACTAGGAACCGGGGGCTTTCTAGGAACTTTCTGGGTTCCCAGCACCAGATTGGGTCTAGCGAGGCACCTGCCTTGTGGACCAAGTGCTTTGACCATTGAAGCACTCAACCGCAGAGACCAGCTAACTACTGGGCTCTTAGCATCTCAGCTCACACTTTGATTCACATATATTTATAAATATATGTACGTGAATGCATACATTCACATTTGTTGAATTCACTCCTTTGTTCTGTTCCTCTAGAGAACCCTGGTAAAAACAGATAGCTATGAGCTTAGACTCTGGTCAGAAAGCCTTCTCAGTTCAACCTCTCATCCAGCTGATAGCCGGCTGTGGAACCATGAGCACGTTTCTTGGGCTTTTACGGAACATCAGTTACTTCATCAGGAAGTGGGAATGCCGAATTAATAAGATTCTTCAAGGGATTCAGTGACCGATGCACACACTGTGCTCAGGAAATGCAGGTATTGACATACAGGTAATTGCAGAGCCTGGCCTTCCTGGTGTCAGTGGCAGGAGCTCATGCTCACTGTGAATGTTTTGAGTCCCAGCCTTTCAGAGAATTCTCAGCAGATGATAGTCACCATCACTATAACTGCAAATGTCAATACAGATAAACATCTTAATTGGTCATTGGAAGTCAGTGCCTGGTTTGGTGTCCCTCTGAAGAGCTTGGTGTCCCCGTGACCCTGAATCTAACAGCACTACAGATGCAGCTCAAAAACATCTAGCACAGTAGTTTGTGGCTGTGTGATAGCAGGGGTATGGATGTTATTGCATTTTTGAGATGATTAAAAATGATTCCGGAGATTTTACATCAGAAAGCTGCAAGAAATCCGAATTTTAGTCATTTCAGGGAGCTTCCAGTAACACCAAACCACCGTGTGCGTCTGGCCTGTGGCAGCCCTCCTATGGCACAGCAGGTTGCAATGGACATTTTAGAGTCCACAGCATCATTGATAGTTAGTACCTGGCCGTTATCAGGAAGCCTCGATGACCCCTTGTCTACCCGCAGCCTGGCACCTGGAGGTGTGGTCTCTGAGGTCAGCATGCAAAATAGCAGCTGTTCTCTGGCTCAGGTAGCAAGTGATTGAGCAGTGGAGGGACTAACAGAAATGCTATTGTTGCTCTCACTCAGGGTATGGTTTTACATTTTAATTTTTTAAGCAGTGTTCTAACTAGTAGAGACTGAGCAAGGTGGCGCCTATCATATCCTCATAAGGCCTTCCAGTCTTCAGTCGTAAACTCACACATGTCCATTCACAAAGATAGACACCCTACTACTTAGAAAACGTGTACAATCTACTGATCCTCAGCCTGTGACCTCAGTAGGCCATATTACCTTGACTCAGTTTCCAAATCTGTGAAACTTGAAGTTGAATTACATTATCTTGCTAGTCTGGATAAAAATGGATGAGGATTGGCAATTCTGAATGGTTTGACCTGAGACTATATACACTTTGAAGACAACTTAGTATAGTATTTCGTAACACTAAAATGTCAATGTTCTGAGGTTCAAAGAACTGCTTTTCTGGGTGAGTGGATGAGGCACAAGCCCCCAGGGGACTCTGGAAGGTTCATTTGAGGGTCCTCAAAGATTGAGACCCAGTGCTCTGAATCACACAGGTTTGGACGTTTCCTTGGAAATCATTTACAAGTCCAAATCCAGGAAGTAAGGTGTGGTTCTTTGACTGTAACTGGCCCCCATAATCTTTTAGGGAGGTGTGACTTTGTTGGAGTGGGCGTGGCCTTGTTGGAGGAAGTGTGTCAGTGTGTGGGTGGGCTTTGAGGCTTCCCATATTCAGGATACTGCCCAGTGTCTCAGTTGACTTTCTGTAGGACTCTCAACCATGTCTGCCTCATGCTGCCATGTTCCCCACCATGATTATAATGAACTGAACCTCTGAAACTGTAAGCAAGTCCCTTCAATTAAATGTTTTCCTTATAAGAATTGCCATGGTCATGGGGTCTCTACATTGCCAAGACCCTAACTAAGACAGAAGTTGGTGCCAGGGACTGTGGTATGGCCGTGATAGGCCTCACCATGTTTTTGTTTGGAGGAATTTGGACTATGGTACTTTAGGTTATGAAAGCACTGGAATGTTTTAATGCTTAATGGACCATGCTAGTAGGAACATGGAAGACAATGTTGATAAGAGTCGTTTGAACTGTGGGGTACTTGATCAAGATGTTATGGAGGAGAAGATTTTAGTATGTTGTCTAGAGATCATTCTTGTGATATTTTGTTGAAGAAAGAAGCTGTTTTTTGTCCTTGTCCAGAGTCTGCCTGAAGCTAAAGAGAAGAATTTTGTATTAACTATGTTAGCAGAGGAAATCTCAAAATAGCCTAGGATAGACTCTGTCATTTGGCTACCAGTGTTCATGCTTATAAAGTTTTTAATGAAAAAGGAGAAAAATGGACAGAGTAAATTACAAAATTTAATTTTTGAGGAGAAAAAGAGCACCAGGAAATGGAATGGAGCCAAGTCCTGGGTTCAAGGAGATAAGCGAATTAAGAAGTGGAATAAAGTGAATGGTGACGATCTAAGAGCAAGATCCCACCCAGTTAAGTTTCTAACTTGTGAAGAGAACTAAAGAAAAGCTTAGAGCCAAGTATGGTGGGGCACATCTTTAATCACAGCACTGGGAAGGCAGAGGCTGGCAGATCTCTGAGTTTGAGGCCACCCTGGTCTACAGAGCAAGTTTCAGGACAGCCAAGCTTAGGCCGTGAAGGACAGAAAGCTGGTGAAGATGGAATTGAATGAGGGGCCATGTTCCAGCCCCAGCAAGCAGGAGAACTTGGCAGCTTCAGCCATGTGGTTCTCGGTTTAGAATTAAGGATAGAAGAAAGGAGTTATGGAATAGAGCCACTGAGGCCAGGCATGTGTCCCTGAATGGAGGCCTAGTAGAGAGGCCGTTGTGGGAAGCTATGAAGTTGAATCTTGGGTTGCCTTGGAGAATCCAAGATGTTGGGGATTTTAGAGTTGTGGGATGCCTTCTGAGGAGAGCTGCTAACAGGGAGTGGAAACAGCCTAAGAGAAAGAAGTACATTGCAGTCAATAAAGCTGAAAGAGTTGGAGATCTGAAGAGCGTTTTGACATCTGGCATGAAGATACAGAGTTTGGAGTTTGTCCAGCTGGTTTTCAATCTTGCTTTGGTCCAGTATTTCCTTGCTATGCTCCCTTTCCTACTTTGTGGAACAGTAATGGATATCCTGTGCCATTATATGTTGGAAGTATGAGATCTGCCTTTTGATTTTGATTTTACAGGGGATTACAGTTAAGAGATTGCATGAATCTCAGAAGAGACTTAGAAGCTTGGACTTTAAAACATTGCTGAGACTGTGATAGACTATGGGGACTTTTGAAGTTGGACTAAATGCATTTTGTATTAGGATATTGATACATGATTATGGGGGCTAGGGAGTGGAATGTGGTGGTTTGAGTATAATGGCCCCCCATAATCTCATAGGTAGTAGCACTATTAGGAGGTGTGGCTTTGCTGGAGTGGAAGGTTATGGCCTTGTTGGAGGATGTGTGTCTCTGTGGGGGTGAGCTTTGACATTTCCTGTGCTTAGGATACCGCCCAGTATCTCAGTCAGCTTCCTGTTGCCCGCAAGATGCAGGACTCTGAGCTATGCTTGCCTGCACACCACCATACTCCCTGTTAGGATGATAATGGACTAAATCTCTGAAACTAAGTGAGCCCTCTCAATTAAATGTTTTCTTATAAGAGTTGCGATGGTTATGATGTCTCTTCTTAGCACTAAAAACCCTAACTTAGACACAAGGCAGGCAGGGGATAAGAAGTATGCCCCAGGCTTGGGTAAAGAGGAACATTTGATAAGCTTGATCCCCGGCAAACTCCATTTTGCCCAGTCCCCAAGAAGGTTCCAGAACTTGGGTGTTAGTCCTAAGGAGAGGACACAGATAAAAACCCTCACCTCCTTACCTCTCTCTGGGCAGTGGCTTAGGTTCAGGGTGGATGGAAGCCATGGACAGAGTTGCTTGCCGAGAAGGGGACAAAGAGAAATTCAGATCCAAAGAGCCGGCTTTTCTGTGCAGTGGCTCCAACCCAATGGCTCCCTGCATCTCGCTCTCTATGGGGCAGGAACCTGCCCTGCCGTGGATGGTCAATGGGGACACTTCAGGGCCCACGGCACCCTGCAGTGAGGTATCCAGGGCCGACGGGGGGTCGTGGGTTGGAGATATAGAAGGTGGGGAGCGTGACTTCTTCTTGGTGGATGCCCCAGCCAGCAGCTTCAGCAGCCCACTCTTCTTCTCCTTCTGCAGAAACACACACAGTTAAATGGGATGTGTTAGTGTCTCTGGGAGGACCGTCCTGGGGAGAACATTAACGATAGTCCTGTTAATCTAGTCAGAGGAAGACAACCAAGACAAGCCTGAAGGCTCAATCTTCACAGCAATCTGAGAGGAGTGTCTCACAAGGCCAGCTCCCAGGGGAGGGTTGCTGGCCAGGGATCCCACAAAACAGGACTTCCCCATGATAGGACCTGTGTCGGAGGAGCCTGGTCAGGGTGAATGCTTTGGTCTCTAGGGGAGATGTTCTAGTGGGGCTTCTCATGGATCTGGACCCTACTGTGGTCCGGATCTTCTGAGAGGAGTTCTGGACAGTCTCCATGTCATATACTACTATTGTTTTCCCTAGTATTATTTTTTAAAAATTATAGAAAATTGCAGGACTTTCAGCCCAGCTGGGAGAGTAATTATTCTTCACAGGGCACCCAGACATACAGTCCCTCATCCAAGGATGAGCTACAGTATATGTCTTTAAGATAACTGGTTTAGAACCCTTGAGCATTTAAACTTTCCTCCACACAAACAGCAGTGGAGTATGTAGATGTGTGCATGCGTGTGTATATGCATGTGTGTGCACAGTGTGGGCATATAATATATATAAATATATGTATGTATATATACACACATGTATATGTATATATACATATAAATAATATATATGTGTATATATTGTGTGTATATTGTATGTATATAGGGTGTATAATATGTGTGTATATGTAGTATATGTATAATGTGTGTATATATAGTGTGTATGTATGTGTATATATTGTGTATATGCTAGTGTATATAGTATGTATGTGTATGTATATTGTGAGTATAAATAGTATGTGTATATGTAGTGTGTATTTATAGAATATATAAAATATGTATTGTGTATATAGTGTATATAACATGTATATATAGTATATGTAGCATGTATGTGATGTGTATATATACTGATATAGTGTATATAATGTATGTGGATACAGTGTTGTATAATGTGTGATTTTAAGTCTTAAGGTGTGTAATGTCACAGGTCTATCTGGCCAGTAACTGAAGTGTGGTTATCTGAAGGCTTCTGGCTCTACTGATATGCAGGTTTTCGGGGTGCTTTGTTGTCTGGGTGGCTACCTGGACTGCGATCTTCCCCTTCAGGAGCCAGAGGGCCATGAGCCCACACGTGGGGGCCTTGAGCATCCTGAGCTCTGCACAGTCTCCTGGCAGGTGATTTTATGAGTAGCTTCTGAGTACTGTGCATGAGAACTGAGAAGAAGCTGTCTGCAGGACTGACTGACTAGAACTGCAGGGCTGTGCAGAGGCTGGGATGTTGCAGGTCCAGAGGAATTGCCTTGTCCTGGGCTCCATTCCTTTCCCACCTCTGTGTCCGATCTAATGTCCCGTGACTAATGGATACAAACCTTTTGGAATGTATTAACTTAGCAGACCACTGGCTTCCACCAGCCCAAAGGCTAAGAATGTCATCAGACAGCATCTCAGGCCTACAGAAACCCTTCTCCCATCTGCTATAAGCACCTCTCTTAGACACTAATGTATTTTAAACTTCCCTTGATTTATGACTTCCTTTGCTCGGTAAGATTAAAACTTATAAAACTGCTTCCACATTGGAACATAGCCTAAGTCTGTGTTCTTGGGCATGGTCACTCAGAATGGCCCCAGAATAAACTATCTCTTCCCTTTAAGTTGCTTTTTCCCCCCATCAGCATGGAGGGCTCAGGATCCCCCTACTTAGAGAACATCATACAAAGCAACCTCCGGTCAGTCATTCCTCTATGTTACCCTCTCCCTACATGGCTCAGGGCTCCCTGAGCTGGCTTTTCTTCCCTTCTTCCCGCACATGCACATGTCAGCCCAGCGTAGGGCCTGGAGCACTTCATGCCTAATGCTCCTGCAGCCACATAGCCTCGCTTCTTCCAAGAACTTTGCCTAAATTTCTGCCTTGTGCCAGGCCCTGGGAGTTGGATGGGAAATGGAAAATGGAACCAGAGTCATTAGTTAAATGCATGTTGAGTTGGAGCATCTGCCATGCTGTCTGGGGCCTAAGGTACAGTGTTGCCAAGCTTATGTATACCCAGGCCACCCTGGGGGTAGAGCCGGAGCAGGCGGTGTTCTCAGGAACAGTCATGGAAACTGCAGTGAGAGCAAAGGGGAGAGGGGATGCTAGCCCCGGTCAGGAGTGGAAGGACTCCAGGGTCTGAGGAGGGGGACAGGCTCCCCCAAAAGGATAGCAAAGCTTCCTCATGGGGCAGTCTTGCCCAGAGAGGACAGGGGGCAAAGTCTGAGACAGTTTGAGTGGTCCAGATGTGTTGCTAAGTGTCCCCCAGCATGCCAGGACACAGCCTCCAACATTCTAAAAGCTGCAATAGGTCCATGGTGTGAGGAGGGAAGCCGGGTCCACCCAAGTGTCTAGCCTAAGTCTATCACTTACTCTGAAGGTGTGACCCTCCTCCCAGCATGACAGGTGAAAATCTAGCAGCCAACAAAGGCCCTTGATGTATATCCTCCCCGCCCTCGACCACCTATGTGTCTTCATCCATTGGATTATCATTTTCCCATTTCCTTTTCAACATCCCCTCTGGAATACAAACTTTGGAAGGGGAGGGGTATTTCATTTTGTTTACCACAGAACTGCAGGGCCTAATGCAGTGCCTTGAACATAGCAGACACTCCATACTTGTGCACATAATGCACTGAGCTCAGTTTAAGAGTTGTTAGGATGCCTGAATAGAGAAGACACTTGGGGTCGTTCACAAGGCACTCCAGGCTGTGAGAACCTTGGCGTCATGTGCAGTGAACTGGAGGACAAGTCCCTGCTACCTCACCCTACACCACTGAGATTCTTGGTGACTACATCCAGCTTTAATGGTTTATATTGGAAAGGAACAGGGTGGCCACGTGCATGGGTAATTTTCCTGTCTCAGTTCTTCAGGATGAAATGTGACTCACGATTTTCTGAATTTAACTTGGACAAACACTGATTTCTTGAATACAGAGATTTCTCCAAAATGTTTGCCTTCTGGAGTGGGAGTCTGCCAATGCCTGCAGCTTCTAGTAATCCCTTTGCTGTGGGAGCCCTCAGAATAGCAGCCATCACGCCTGTGCAATTCATGGAATATGGTGGCAGATGTTCTAAGCACTTCCTGGGGAGTCATCACATATGACACCAATAAGGATTAACCAAGGAGCACTTGGCTATATGTGGTGGGGAAAGATTCATGACTCAGTTTTGGGAGTAACAGATTTCACAGGAACACTCTGGACTAAGGGTTTATGTTTAAAAAGGATGGACTGTAGGGTTTCATCTGGACAGTGGATAAATTAGCGAGTTAACAAGCCTGGCAAGACGAGAATCCCATGTTTCCAACCGATCATTCTGGATTCTTGGAGTCCATCTGAACCCTTCTGGAATTAGGTCCCTTATCCCAGCAGCATCTCTGTGTGGCCAAGATCCAGTCAGAGGGGACCAAGGGCTCTGGCCAGGGCAAAGGGCTGGAGGGTAATGGACTGGGCCAGGCTGGGGCCTTCAGCAGGAGATGTGCCAGAAGCTCCCACTGTCAAGATGTGCATATGAAAACATCTTTCCCTCTAGAGCAGCGGTTCTCAACCTGTGGGTTGCCTAAGATTATCCTGCATATCAGATATTAAATCACTATTCATAACAGTAGCAAATTTACAGCTACAAAGTAACAAGGAAAATAATGTTATGGTTGGGGAGGTCACCACATCGTGAGGAGTGGCATCGAAGGGTTGCAGATTGATGGAGGTTGAGGACCAACTCTGGAGTCTTGAGAGGGAGATGAATTGAGATGAGAGCTTTTGAGAAAACACTGCACACATGCTCACACTCGTATATATCCAGTGTGCACATATACCCAAACCTGAGCACACATACCCGCTTAATCTAGTTACTACCTGTGCTGGAGGGGTGGCTCAGTGGGCCTGAGTTCAGTCCCCAGCATCCACAGGAAGACTCTCTGTAACTCCAGTTCCAGGGAATCTGACACCCTTTTCTGGCCTCCACAGGAATGGGAGACACTTGGCACACACATACATGCAGACAAAACACAGCACAAATGAAATAAAATAACAAATTAAAAATATAAAAATCACCACCTGGAACTCCAATATTAAGAGACTGGGGTGGAGGCTAGGGATATAGTGTGGGTGGGTGGGGGGTAAAGCACTTGGCTAATATGCATAAGCCCCCAGATTCCATCTCAAGCACTTCAGATTTTCAATGTTTATTGGTACTGCACTGTAAGACATACAAATTGTAAAATATTATTTTGGGTTATGATTAAGATCTAAGCCTTAATGTCTTTGTTTTGTGTTGTCCCTGTATAAAAATGCAGCCAGAGGACAAACACTTAAAGCTTAACGACTCACTGCTGAAGGGCCAATCAAATGATAGAAATTGTCACATGGGATAGGACCTGGTGTTTAAAAATCAATACCAAACTTTTCAGGGACACTATGCATTTCACCAAAATTTATTCATTTAGCTCCTTTATTTTTTTTGAGACGACATTTTGCTGTGTAGCTCAGGCTATCCCAGAACCTGAAATCCTCTTGCCTCATCCCCCTTAGTAGCTGGAATTATCAGCCTTCACCACTATACATAGCATGAATACATACGCATGCGTGCATGCGTGTGTACACACATACACAGACACTCTGTCACCCTCTTGGTGCAGTGGCATGTTGGTCTCATAAATACATGCTGTATGTGTGTATTGTATGTTTAGATACACTGTTTGGTCCTGCTGGGGATGGAGCTTTACTAGCATCCACTAGGCAAATGTTACTGCTAGCTAAATCTCCAAATGATTTCCTTTACCAACCCATGTAATGGAGGTGGCCAGGACACCACCTCCCTCAGATTTACCATATGAATTTTTTCTGACAGTATTTTAGCTTGGATTGTCTGCATACATACCAAACCCTGGGTCCGATGAACATTGCCGGAGGCAGGCAGCTGCAGACAACCCTTCCCGATGGCCTACCGATTGAGGAGGTGTCTGAAAATGTCCTTACCCCCTCTCTAAACTCATTTTGCTTCTTTCATACTCTGTCTGCTGAGTCAGTCAAACTGATGAGTTATTCGAGACTCAGGATGGGGGTTGGCACAGAGTCAGTCGGGGACTCCTTCCTACCACATCAACAGGGAGCGAGATCCAGATAACCCAGGAGAGCCTCAATCTGCAGTCACAGGCCACCGCTTTGAGATGATGATCATATAATCTAATAACAACGATGCTGATGCTGATAACTGACAAGTGCTGATAACAAAGGACCGTGCAAACCACTCATTTTCTTCCTGCCAGGTACATCCGAAGGCATTTCTGTGAGACCTGAGAGTAGTCTCAGGTGAAAGGTACTCTGGTTGTGTTTTGACCTTGGTGACCTTTGAGAACTTGCAGATTATCCAGGAAGCCCAGAAACAAGCCCCCAGGCTGCTGCTATGGGACCCCAGGGTGGGTAGGGCTGGAAACAGGCTGGTCCAGTATTTCAACTTTTGTTATATGTTCTGTATGATTGAATTACTGCCGTGAACACGTGATGCTTTTTCACTTAAAGGGGAAACGTAAAAGGGGGGGGATTTTGCAACCTGCTCCTGTGAACACAGTGATGATAGGTATGAACCAGAGAGAATTTCTACTGTTAACTTACAGAGCAGGAGTTGGTCCCCTATGAGGGGCAGGTGGTGGAGGAAGGGTACGGAGAGCCCAACTGCCATGAAGTTAATGAAAAGGTGGCCTAGTAGGTTGTGTGGTCCAGGGTCATAAGGTGTGGAAAGAGATTTAAAAACCAGGTGTTTGCATTTGGAGGGTACCTGCCAAGGGGCTTGGTGTCCTGTAGTGAGAAGGAAGGGGTTGGCACACCTGGCACCTCAGAGGCTGACCAAGATGCTACAGTGGAGGTGAAGTTGTGGGGATGGAAGAAAGGCAATGCTGCTGAGGAGATGATGGTGACAGAGATGGTCACAGATGGCTTATGGCTTAGGGAAGATGATACGGGACAGCAGGCTGAGGACACAGAACGAGGATCACCACTAGGGGGCCAATGCCAAACCTTGCTCTCTGCTCATGTGGGGAGGAGTCCCCGATTGACTTCATGCCAACTGCCATCCTGAGTCTGCTGAGAAAACTCAACAGTTTGCCTGGCTCATCAGACAGAAAAGAAAGAAGCGGAATTCATTTAGAAAGGGGGTTAGGTATCTCTCAGATGCCATCTCCATCTGAGGGGCCATTAGGTAGAGGCGGGCAGAAAGGTCTGGCTTAGAGAAGGGAGAATAGATATCTTCTTCCTGGTTAGCAGTGGGAACAACCTCAGAAAACCTGGGCAGATGCGAATGCGGAGGGAGGTGACTGCGAGAAACAAAGCTGAGGCCCTAAGAAGCCTCCAGACAAGACACAGGGGCAGATGAGGACATGGTGTCTTTATCTTCTCTGCGGCTAGCTCCAGGGCACAGGCTCCACTTGAAAGCTCTGTGATGATTACTGCATGTCTGGAAGCCTTCCCTTCGGAGATGGGGTTGGGAGAAAGGGTAATTAAAAGCTATGCCCTGCTAAAAGTTTAATGGAGAAAGAGCACGGCTCAGGTTGTGCATGAAAACACAGTTGCTAAAAGAGCAGAGGTTTCTAGCAGTATAAATATGCAGTGCTTTCTCTGAGAGAGCAGAGAAATAGAGTTTCCATAATGAATAGAGAGACAGAAGTTAACAAGCTTTTTAGAAGAGACAGAAAGGCTGGGTGGTGGGCTATAGGGATTAATTAATGTTTAATTTTAAACATTAAAATATACATTAAAAACTATTGCCCTGGTGAAAGACAGAAGCTGAAAGAATCCTGGTTCATAGAGATGGTGGGGAGCAGGAGGCAGCAGTGAGCAGGTACAATCTAGCTAGCTTCTCCAGCTTCCCTTGCGGATGGAAGCTCTGCTTGCTGCGCTGTGGCGTTTTCTTGCTTTGCCCGGTGTAGTCTTTGCTGTGACTTGCTGCCTGCTGCAGGGTGCTGGGCACCTTAGGAGTGGAAAGGACAGACGGCAGGCAGGTATGGGTCCTTCAAAGAACAACTATGCTAGAGAGCTGGCTCAGCAGTTAGAGTGTGGGCTGCTTCTGCAGGGGACACAGGTGTGGCCCACTCACTCACACAGAGGCTCACGGCTACCTGCAATCCCAGTTCCAGGGAGTCTCTCGCCCTCTTCTGGTTTACTCTTCCTTGTATGCTGATGGTACATTTGGGCAAAACACTCACACATAAAATAAATCTTAAAAATAAAACAAAACAAAACAACACCGAAAAGGGAGAGAACCACACACACACATATTGTGATCTGAGCGGTTAGCTGGACTCAGAACCAGAACCAAGAGTAAAGTGAATGCTGCCTTCTCTTTAACCTGGGTCTAGAGGCAGGTCTGGCAGACCAGCCAGATCCAACAAGACAGGGAGGAGCCCTTGAAGAGCTCTCCTGGTGGGCTAGGGGCTCGGGAAAATAAACTCCGATGCTGCTATGGCCTGTGAGAAGCACAGGATGCTGTGGCAGCTTGGGGATAGGATGGGACTGGATATCCATGTCATTTATTGATTGATAACAAACTAGTTACTTACCCATTGCTATCCTTGATTCCCTTATGTGTTAAATGGATACACTATTATCTAAACAAAAAAGATATTGGCAATACTTGAGCACGTCCTATGAGCCAGGTCCTAGTAAGTATTGGCCATATATTAGCTCCNGATGCTGTGGCAGCTTGGGGATAGGATGGGACTGGATATCCATGTCATTTATTGGTTGATAACAAACTAGTTACTTACCCATTGCTATCCTTGATTCCCTTATATGTAAAATGGATACACTATTATCTAAACAAAAAAGATACTGGCAATATTTGAGCACGTCCTATGAGCCAGGTCCTAGTAAGTATTGGCCATATATTAGCTCC
>LOJH01011077.1:6004-24435 GCA_001685095.1 Ellobius talpinus
GGGGGGGAGATTGAGTTACTGCTGCCCTCTAGTGCTCACAATCTGTCACTTCAACAGGTTTCTCAGCTTTTTGAAGACTCAGATTGAACTCAATATACACAAGCCACCCTTCTAAGGAAAGAAGAAACTAGTAACTAATAGTTAAATGTTCGTGGATAAGAAATGAAGAAAACCATAGCAAATGCTTATTTCAGAAAATACTGAACAGCACTGATAAGTTTTATGTTTTAAATGCTGTCGACAATTTTTTAAGCCGTACTTCTGTAAAGAGCTGTAATGGCAAAAATGAACATGACATGCAAGTGCAGAGGTTGGGGTGGCCCGAGGAAAACACAAAACGGGGAATCTGGGGATGAACTGCCACTGAGCTAGAAGAGCCAGGGCTTCAGGATCAGAAATCCCGGGCCAGTGTCTGTGCCTTTCCAGCTGTGCAGTTGTGTGCAAGTCACTTTGCCTTTCTTTGCTGAGCTTGTTTCCATGAGAACAGCACCTCTGGATGGATCCCTGTCACACTGAGACCAGAAGGCCCTGCCTGAATGCCAGCAGTACCAGTAGCTGAATGGTTTGCAGCAGCCTGGTAAATCTTTTGTGCTCCAG
Organism: Ellobius talpinus; assembly: GCA_001685095.1. Classification (NCBI taxonomy): domain Eukaryota; kingdom Metazoa; phylum Chordata; class Mammalia; order Rodentia; family Cricetidae; genus Ellobius; species Ellobius talpinus. The sequence continues at coordinate 6,602 of LOJH01011077.1, forward strand.
TGCCTTGAGGGGCCTAACAGAACCATGCAGGGCTGGGAGGTTTTGTGAGCTGAATCCTGTGGAGGGCTTGGAAGAGTGTCTAGCTAATATTTGGTGTTAGGTATCAGTGATATAACGTATCTACAAGCTACCTAGGATAAAATCAACATGTCCTTTCTTTTCTCCCTGAAATCTGGCTCTGATGAAAATCCTGGTGTCCCCATCACACATGGCTGAAGGAGATACTCCTGAAACACAGCTCAGCACTCAGTGACTCTCAGGTCTGTGGGTCTCACTGCCTTTCCTCCACAGCCCTTCTTGCTGTAAAGTGTAGTCTCTTGAATGCTGTTCCCAATCTCCTGCTGACATGTTGAAGCAAAACTAAGCTTCCCTTGACTCTGACTCCCTTTGATTGCCCAGAAAGCAAGCTGTGAACCCAAATGCACCGACCTAATAACATCTCTGCTAGAAGGCAGATCATGCCATCTGCTGCAATGGTGGAACCTGGGATTGGCAAGAGCTGTGCCCATCCATACACCACCAGGGAAACACTCACTTCCCATAGCCACTCCAAGGGCCTGTTGCATGTCTGTCCTTGACTCTCTTGTTCGGCGCTTAAGGACGCAGCTGTGGCCAGAGGATCTTTTGTCCATTTAGAGCCAAGGAGCTGGAGAGGGCAGCCAGCACAATAAGCTGAATCAGCCCAACATCTGACTCAATCATAACATAACCTCTCATCAGTCCCAAGCTCTCCACTGGTCAAAAAAACCTTAGAAACACAGAGAAGATTCGGACCAGGTACATAGGCTAGAGCTGGGGCTGGGCAAAGAAACACACATGAACTTATACAAAAACATTTATTTACTGTTTATATTTCTTCTTCTCATACCGATCCCTTGACCTGGAACCCAGTCAGCTTCTAAGACATCCTGCTGTCTGGTTCTTGAATGTGGTGCACTATGAACACGACTAGACATTGTAAAAAAGTGGGGCGTCCCCCTTCCCAGCAGATACAGAAGTCAGAAGAAACTTTTGTGCCTAGCTCAAGCTATAGAAGCTTCCCGACATAGCCCCTTAAGTCAGAGGGTCCATCCCCACTGGATGGACATGTGGAAGAAATAACATGTTTCTCAGAGGCCTGGAGTGGAACCAGTCTCTCGGCTGGAGACTGAGCTCAGTAGTAAGGGGTGTGTGTGTGTGTGTGTGTTTGTTTTAGGGTGCTAAGCAGGAAGAGGTTAGTCTGGTGGAAGTGAGATGTGAATGTGGAAGAGAGTACAGGAAAACAGAGGATGTTTTGGGGTAGGGCCACCTGTTGAGATCAGCTATAGCCCTTATGGGAGTGGTCATCACAACTACCCGGAAGAGGAGGAAAGAGAGTCCTGTCCCCACTTAGACAAAAGACAAATGACACAACAAACACTTTTGGTCTAAGAGTGCCAGAAAAGGACATTCATTGGCACAGAAAAGGGCAGCCAGCCCTCATCTGCCAGACATGGGTTTGGTTGCCTCACTGACCACCACAGCCCATTCTAGGTAATGTCACCCCGCCTCTGCCATTCCTGCCTAAGCACAGCTCTGCTGGAGTCTGACACTGCCAGCCAGACTCTAGTCGTTGGGGCAGAGACTGGGGGGCTACTCCTGTCATGAGACCTATCAATGGCTATATTCAGCTTGTTCCCACAGTCCAGTGCTTTGAGGCAGACACACAGAACTCTTCTAGCCGGCACGTGGCCCACTGACTCTGTCAGATGAGACCCCCAGAGGTGTGCTCTCAGGAAGAAGAGCCACAGAAAAGGGTGCATTCATCTTTCCCTTCCCAGGACCTGCCCTGCAGGCTCAGAAGTCTGAGTCTGCATCCAGGAGCTCAGCCTCCATTAGGTTAGTGCGGGAATGAATGGATCCCAGCCCCTGGAGGTGGCCCTGAGCCCAGACCCTAGGGGTTGAGGCACCAGGGAGGAATGGGTCTTGATGGGGACTAGGCTCTGGACAGAAGGGGTTAGAGACTAGAGTCCAGGCTCCCTGTCGGCAGGACTCCCCTGTTCCCCAGGCATTTGCAGCCACCAGGCATTTCTGCCGGGGTAGCTGAGGCAGCCGAGGAACTGCACTGGGGGCAGGGGCAGAGGCAGGGTGGTGAAGCTCAGGAGCTGGCCCCAGTGGGCACACCTCCTTCTTCCTCTTCCTCCGCTTCTTCTTCCGGCCCATGCGCTTCTCTAGCTCTGGGGAGATCTCTGCCTCAACCAGCCACAGGTTGGCTTGTTCCTCTGGTGGCACTGTCAGGAGGAAAAAACACAATGTAGGACTTTAACTCTGTCCTTGCCACCCTTCCCTCACCAGAACCCCGATTCCTGAGCTCTGGGACCCATCACTCTAAGCTCCCCAAGCCTTGGCAGCCCTTCAGATCCTCTGGGGCCTTTCCTGCCTTCCCCCAGCCTAGCAGCCCCATATACTCCAGTCCCAGGAGCTCCTAGCCTCTGTGCCCCCTGCCCCTTCCTGCAGAAGCTAGAGCCCTCATACCTGGAGTTGCCACAGGGGTAACAGACACATCCTGGGGCAGTATGGCTCCTCTCCGAGCCACCATTTTGGTGACATGCTGGGCCCAGGCAGAGGAGATGTCAGCTGAAGGTTCGTTGAGGTCAAAAGCCAAACCCGCTTTGGAAACGAAAGGAAAGTGAAACAGTGACTCCTCCTTTCTGTAACACCATCCATCTTCTCAGCCAGTCCCTCCCCCTGCTGCTGGTGGAGTTCACCTGGTAACCAGTGGTCTCTGCCCATTCAAAACTGGAGGGGAGCAGCCTCTGGTCCCCAAAAGGTGTAACCTGAGCCCACAAGTCCAGTACCAGCACCCTGAAGCCACTGGAGATGGCAGACAAGAAAGGGGGGATTCGACTCCTCAGAGAACGGCAATAGCAGTGAACAGGCCAGGAGAAGAAAGAAACGGGGGAAGACCCATGTTGGGGAGACTGGAGCAGAGTGGAAGTGCCTTATTTCTCAGTTTGCCAGACAGCCCATGTGTCCTGGGTGGGACAGGTCTGGTACTGTGGTTGTTAAGTGTCTCAGCGGGAGAAGAGACTGAGGCTCACCCACAGGCCCATCATGGGAGACAGTGTGCATGCTGAAGGAGAGCTCCTGGCCCGGGTTCTGCAGAAGCTCACGCCGCTTAGAGAAAGCCTTGGCAATCATCTTGCTCTTCTTGATCCTCTTGGGCTCATCATCGCTCTGCCCAGTCAGCCTGAGAACAGAAAGGGCGGGGCTGGAACATGGAGGAGCAGCTGCTTTCTTTCAAATCTACCGAAAGGCCTGGGATTCTCGGACTAAGGACCTGCAGTCCTGAGGACTCTGACAACCCGAGGCCTTCACTGTAACCAAGCACGCCTAGAACACAGGGCTCCCGTGGGCCCTCCTTGCAAGACACTGGCTCTCAGACTCAGCTCAGGCCCAAGCTGCATGGGGACAGGAGCTATCACTAGAGGGCACTGGTGAGCTGCTAAGAAGTTAGCCACACAGCTCTTAGGGGGGTGGGGGGGGGACTTTGGCAAACAGCTGCCCCAGCTGTGTTTTGGATTAGACAAGGCCTCAAGTGAGGCCATGGGGCTGAGGGTGAGACAGGAAAGACAAGACCAAGAGGGCCGCTGACCCCACCTGCACCAGGTGCGCCTCCAGATGAGCAGTGTGGCCTTGGTCCAGACCCAGGTGCTCATGGCAATGCCAGTGCCAAACATGGCAAACAGATTGATCTTCTCCACCAGGAGGCTGGGCCGATTCTTGATCTCACAGTCCGGAATGGGCTTCTTGGTAGGCAACCCAATGGTCACATTGGCCTGGCACCTGTGGTGAGGGAGGGTCAACAGCTGAGGCTATCCGAATCCAATAAGAAGGCGCCCAAACGGAAATCCATTTAGGAAAGGACTGAGCCCCAGAGAGATTCTCCCGGTGTTCCCTGGCCGGAGGTGTTGTCTATATGTCTGTGTGTGTCGGTTCTGGGATGGAACCCAGGCCGTAAGCACGTTAGACTCTACCACTGAACTAAACCTCTAGCACCCCATGACTTTCTTTGGAATCATCTAGGGAGCTTTTATGAACTACTGGTGTCTGAGTCTCAGATCAAACCTCTGGGACAAGAGCCCAGTATCACTGGGTTACACCTTCCCAGGCTGGAAGGTAAAAAGTCCAAGAATGAGCCAGAAACAGTCAGGGCAAGCGTCCCTATCCCCTATTTTATTAATGAGATTTATTTATAGTTATGTGTCTGTATGTATATGTCCTGTATGTCTATACCACTTATATCCAGATGTCTGCGGAGTCCAGGAGAGGGTACTGAATCCCTGGAGCCGGGGTTACAGGTATTTGTGAGCTACCAGGTATAGGTACGGGAAGCTGAACTTGGGTCCTATGGAAGGGTAGAAAGCACTCCTAACAACAGAGTCGTCTCTCCAGGCCAATAGTACCCCTTTAAAGGGGAGTTTAACCATGGCTCCAGTGGCAGCAGGCATCCTTTTAGCAGTAGAGATGACTCACTTGCTCTGGTTCACCTTCTTGGGCACAAAAAACGTTCAAGCAAGACTGGCTAACTTGACCAGGTTGCTGAACTGTCACAGGACCTGCCCCTGTGCAGGGACTCAGCGAGAGCTGCAGAAGGCAGAAGGCACACACAATGAGAGAGCTCAACTTCTGCAGCCAGATCAGAATCGGGTAGAGAACTACTGCAAATACACAGGACAGCCTGCCCAGGGGATGCAGACAGACGTGCAGGTGAACGGCAATTTGAAAGCTGTTTCTATCTGAGGGACCCTGAACGACCACAAGCGAATGGGATGCTGCCTTGTAGCTGGAGCTCCAATTCTGCCACCCCCACAACCAAACTCAGGGACCCCTCACTCACAGCACGTAGTCCCGGAAGCTACGCTCCCACTCAGCCTGGTTGAAGAAGTCATAGAAGTGGCAGCTGAAGGTGATGAGCACAAAGCCAAAAGCCAGGAAGCCAAAAATGCCTGTGGAATTCAAGGGCAGGATCGGTTACCAGAGCAGACACTGTAACAGCACCAGAGAGGGGAGCGACTGCCCCACTGAGTACTGAAGACAGCCGAGTCCAGACTGACTGCATGCTGGGCTCGGGTCTTGACTGAATCCTCCAAAATAAATCCAGAAGGTTCTGGAGTCAACTATGGGAGGTCACAGAGAGGGAAAGGGGCCTGTGGAAGTATTCTTGGCACCAACCTGGATTCTTCACTTCTTCTAGGAACTTGCCACCTCCACTATCATCTACACCTCGGCTTTGTCCCCTGGATACTTTCGTAACTCTCCCCACTGGTTTTCTGCATCCTAGAGGCCCCAGGAGGATTCATCATTGAGCTGACCAAAGTCCCCTGGGAACTACTCACCCAGGCGCAGCATGGTCTCATTGATCTTGCTGGCAGCCTTCTCACTCAGAAGCCCAGGGTGGTTGCTCTTGATAGAGAACAGAGTCATGACCCCTGAGCAGAAAGACAGCTTAGGCATTAGCTGGGGAGAAGCTGCTCTCCTGGGAGGGTTGGGGAGGGAGGGCCCATGGCAGTGGAGTCCTATGACTAATTATGCCCAGCCTGACTTAAACCTTGGGGAACCAGAGAATGAGAGAACAGCTGTTGGCAATAGGCTATGGGCTGGGGTAACTGTGGCAGAGCCTAGAAAATAACCAAGGACAGAGAGAGGAAACCAGATGAAAGCTATTCTGATGGAAAACCATCAACAACAGAAATACATTGTGTGACAGACATAAAACCTCAAGTTTTCTAGTAGTCATGTTAAAAAAGAAACTATAATTTTACTATATTTTATAAACCAAATATATCCAAAATAGAACCACTTCTACATTCCACATGACAAAGTATTAGTGATATAATTTGTATTTCCCTCTTTTTTTTCATGTTAAGACTCGAATGCACTGTTTTTTGCACTCAAAAAGCATCCCAGTTTGACCTCATTTCAACATCCATGGCTATTGGCTACCATATGAGATGGCACAGACTCGCAACATACAGCAGAGGCTTGGACACTCCCCCAGAAAGGCAGGGAAGAAGGCTGAACAGAAGGTTGGCAGTTCAGTGGGAGGAAACCCAAACTGACAAAGAAAACCAAGAAAAATGAGCTAGAAACCAAGGCAAATCATGGGGTGACAGATTGAGATGAGGAAGTTAGGGACCAGCAAATCTGTACATGTTGTGAAAACTGTTTGTATATGTTAGGGGGTGAAACGACTTGGAAACCAAGCTCCAAACATGACAGTATATTTCAAGTTAGTGTGAACACACATAAGCAATGGTCCCAAGATGGTCCACATGGATCAGCTAGGAGTCCCAGGGTGTTCATCACACAAGTATACCCTGACAAGGGACAAAAAGGTTTGGAATCCAGCCCAAGCTCCCCTCAAAAGAACCAAGAACTTGGTCATGGCTTTGGAAGAAGAGGTACATTTTTCTGTCCTCACAGAAATGCTGTCCTGTCTATGGCGTCATCTTCCATACTGAACCAAGGACTTAGGACTCCTGTCCATGGAAGGCAGCAGAGCTGGAAGCTCCCATTCCTACTTCCACAGAGTACCTGGCTGGCTCTGGCTGACTCACTCACCTCGGATGAGGAAGTAGCCTCCCACGATAAGCACCAAGCCAATGGGGGCCAGTACAAAGCCAGCACGGTAGCGGTAGTTCTTGTAGCCCACGAAACAGATGCCACTCACAGAGTCCCCATCTACCTGGAGCAGGACAGTACAGAGGGAAAGTTAGTTCCAGCCCTTCCTCCAAGCTCGCCCCTTTCAGCCAGCCACCCCCTCACTATACCTGGGCCACAGCGAGGATTGCCACAGTGAGGACAAAGGGGAGTGACCATGTGAGCAGGTGGAAGTAGGAGGTCTTGCCTGAGAGAGGCTGGTAGGTGGTACCCAGGGCTTTGAAGGAAGTGTGCCAGGCGTAGGTGAGGACCACGAACCAGACCACTCCAGCCATCAAGGCATAGTACACGATGACGAAGATGATGACACAGGACAGGGTCTCGCTGGAGCTGTGAAGATGTGGGATGTCACTCTTCTGCCAGGTTGCTCCACCCTGACCCCAGGTCCTAGCCCACTGAAACGTGCAGGGTTCCCGGGAGTTTAGGACACAGGCCAGATGTGAAGAGGCTCTAGAGCACATCTCTTTGAAGAGACAGTGGCAGTTTCAGTGCTGAGACTTACAGCCATGGTCTCAACACTGAACACAATAAGCCACTGCTAAATCCTACCCAGAATGGTCATTACAGTCTTTTTCCTCCCATCCTCGCCTCTGGGTCCCCAAAATACTTACGTGGGCTCCCCAAATCTCATGGTGCCATCTGCTCGGCAAACAATCTCCCGACGGGCACCATCCATGAACTGGGCCAGCCAGCCAATGCTGCCCACGAAGAAACATGCATTGACATAGAAGAGAATAACCGCAGGGTAGCGATTGGAGTTCCGCCAGTCAGCCACAAAGGTGGCCTAAAGGGAGAGGCAGCCGTGCAGCGACGTGAGGGTTTGTTCCGCTGCAGATGCCCTGATCTGAACCCAAGACATCCTCCCCCCCAGAATCTTCCACGGGTACCCTACCGAGCAACTCCGTTCTAGAGTCCCTGCGCCTTGGGCTGTCCAAAAGTCCCAGGCCCTTACCCTTGAACACTGCTCACCAGTGTGAAGAGTGTGCAGAGGCCTGTGACCGCCCCGAAGGACGCGATGTAGCTGTGCATGTCCTGGTGTTCGGCCTCGGTGTAGAGCGGGTTCTGGCATTGGATCCCACAGCCCTCCACATCCTCGTACCAGCTCTTGGGGTTGTCTGTCCGCACCAACGGGGCTTCGCATTGGCCCGAGCTGTTGAACTTGATGTTCTGCACCTCGTTCTGGCACAGGAGAGGAGAAAGGAAATGCCAAGGGGAGACGGAAGTCAGGGTTGAGGCTCTTGTTTGGGAAACCCAGCAAGAGCAGGTATGCTAACTGGGGGCCCACCTGCTGCTCAATGGTTCTACAGCCTTGAACAAATTATTTGACTACTCTGTATCTCATTTTCCACATCTGAGAGAGTAGCCCCTACCTCATGATAGGGCCTAAGGATTAGGTTGAAGTTCCTACAGTGGTATTGTTATGTAGAAAATGATAATTAGTATCATTATCGTTCTGGTCTCACTTCAGACGTCTCTTTTCCAACCTAAACTAGCTCACACCCTTCTATCTTCCTGCTTCCAGTGCTTTATGTATGTATGCCCCGACTCCTGTTTACAACAAAAGTCCCTGAGGACATGCTCCTGTCACTCGTTACCCCTATAACACCACAGCCATAACAGCAAACACTCAAAAACTATATGCTGAACTTAGTTACCTCAGGTCAACAGAGAAGCCTTTATAGAGACCCAGACAATGGGTTACAGCTTGGGTGTGTGGTTCATGTATCCTGTGACTAAAGACCTAGGATCTCCTAGGAGAGACATTTCTGGCTACCCTGTATTCAGGTTAATGCCGCTCTATGCCAGGTTAGACCAGGCTTGGCCACCCTATCTTGCCCCATAGAGCACTTACTGGGCAGCCTTCAGGGAAATGGTCTGGGGTGCAACGCAGGAAGTCAGGCCACCCTCGCTCCCGCTCCACGATGGCACAGGGGCCTCGGGTGGCCTGGCAGAGGGTGCGGCTGGGCAGCTCCACTCGGTCATTCTCACACTTGGGCATGTAGACAGCACATAGCAGGGGCTGGATCACTGCCCAACAGCGGGGGGCATTCCGGAGGCCTGGGAAATGGTGACAGTGTGGGTACACTGTGGTGAAGACCTCCTCCACATTGACCCACTGATACAGCTGTAGCTCCTGCTCCTAAACCTTTGCCATACCATTCCTCAACAGGACACCTGGAGAGAGCAATCTTTGTGCTACAGGCCTGCCCCATGCATTGCAGGACACCTGGCACAGTTAGACCCTACTCTCTAAATGCCAGCAAAACCTGAGGTCATGGTGACAAACAAAAATAAGCACTAAAAGACAGCCAGAAGAGAAGGACCAGAATCTCTGGGCATAGTCTAACTCTTTACAAAAAATAATTTGGGGGGGCTGAGAGATGGCTCAGAGGTTAAGAGCACTGACTGTTCTTCCAAAGGTCCTGAGTTCAATTCCCAGCAATCACATGGTGGCTCACAACCATCTATAATGAGATCTGGTGCCCTCTGCTGGCCTGCAGGGATATGTTAAGGCAGATGCTGTATACATAATGTATAATAAATTAAAAAAAATAATTATTAGATGTATATATTTTATTTTATGTGAGAGTCTTTTGCTTGCATGTTCACACCATGTGCATGCCTGGTGTCTACGGAGGTCAGAAAGGGCACTGGATCCTCTGGAAATGAAGCTACAGATAGATGGGTGCGAGCTGCCATGTTGGTGCTGGAGTTGATCAGGGTCCTTTGCAGGAGCAAGTGCTCGTAACTGCTGAGCCATCTCTCCAGCCCCACATGGTCTCGTTCTTGATTAGATGTTGGTTACATGAGTGTATTCGCTTTGTGCAAGTCAAACTTGGGGCTCATTCACTATTGCAGACACTACAATTCACCAATTCTTAAAACAGCTGCCACTTTGGAATACCCTGTTGAGGGGTGGTAGGGCCTCTGACTGAACCTCAGGTGGGGGAGTACCTAAACCCTTCCATAGGCCTCTCTATCGCAATACAGAAGGTCTGTGGGACCCATTCACCAAAACCAAGAGATGTTTCCCCGTGCCCAGCTCCCAGAGCCCCTTATCCTCTTACCAAGCTGAGGCAGAGAGAGAAGAGGTGGGGGTTTAAGAGGAGGTACTCAGGGGAGCCAGGAACTCCAGAGCCAGAGGAGGAAACAGGTCAGATGGAGAGAAACAGAAGAAGCTCTGTCCAGTGCACAGGGAGGAAAGACAGACGCTGTCAGCACAGACACACAGATGTCTCCCCAAAGCCCAACCCAGCCTAGGTGCTGGCGTGCTCAGCCCAGGTCTCAGCTTGCTCTGATTTCTGCCCTCCCAAACCCCTCTAAAATCACCCCTAGTTTGGGAACACCAACATTCCAGGCAAGAAGTTGTACTTGGAGAATCTTCTGAGGACGTGAGAGCCACTGTGGATAGCTGCCCCACTGTCCGGCTAGGGATGGTGGGGCAGGCAATCATTCTCTCAGGGAGGGGGAGAGCAATGGAGCACAGGAGTAAGGGGTATGGACATTGTGACTGGCCTGCCTGGGTCCAGATCTTGGCCCCTACCAAACCCTGGCTGTGTGGTCTGGAACAAAGTTTACCTCTGGCCTCAGTCTCCTTATCTGTAAAATGGAGATGACAGATTTACATGGTGGGACACTGGGCAGAGTGAGAAATGGTATAATACATGTATTTTGCACAGCACCTATCAGGGACTAACAGAAAGACTAGCTGTTTTTAGTACCAGTCCGAGGCCTACCCTCAGGCTTCACAGCTCCAAGAATACTCCAAGGTGCCAAGCAAGAAAGGTCCTGCCAGTTATGATGCAATATCCTCCTCTGATGCCAGTCACCACCACCTGGGAATCTTTATCATCTAGAGGAAAGACCCAGTCGGGAAACTCTGAGCCCGTGGCTTTAAGTGACAAACATAGCTGTTGGAGGCCACTGTAAGGGAGCTGTGCAGTATGCCTTGACTTGTGAGGAGGATGTGTCCCCAAGAACACATCACGAGGTAAAGAGATCCTAAGAAGAAAAGGCATTTAGAATCCTTGAACAACTGAGCAGTCAGGTTTAACAACACAGTATGCTGTGTGTAGCATGCTGAATATCTCCCCACGTGATCGAAGGGCTGAGTTGGGACTGTGGCTAATGGCTGCTGCCCAGTATCTGGAAAGAAAAGTCAGACCACATAGTGCTAGCTCGGGAAAAGATCCAAATTCAAAAGTAGTGGCATGTTGTTGTCCATTTAATGCATGTCACTTCTGTACCATAAGTTGTTTCAGCTGAACCACTGTAAACCGGGCTGCCTGCTTCCATGCGGATTGGGAGCCGGTGAGATGGCTCAGTAGGTAAGGAGCTTGCTACCAGGTCTGGCAACCTGACTTTGAATTCTGCAGCCACATAGTGAAGGAGAGAACCAACTCCCTTAAGCTATCATATGATTGCCACATGTCCACCATGGCACAGGACACACATATATCTGCACACGTTCAAACACATGCACACACACACATAAATGTAATAAAACATTGTTTAAAAAAGAAAATAGGCCAGGTAGTTGTGGCACATGTCTTTAATCCCAGCACTTGGGAGGCAAGCAGACTTCTGAGTTTGAAGCCAGCCTGGTCTACAGAGTGAGTTCTAGGATAGCCAGAGTTACACAGAGAAACGTCTTGAAAAAAATAAAATAAAATCAGATGAGATCATTCTCCATCTTGAATATGGTGACTAGTCACACAACCTTATGCTTTCTATAAAACAGCTGTTTTGTTTTTGTTTTTCCAGACAGGGTTTCTTTGTGTAACAGTCCTGGCTGTCCTGGAACTAGCTCTGCAGATCAGGCTGGCCTCGAACTCACAGAGATCCATCTGCCCCTGCCTCCCAAGCGCTGGGATTAAAGGCGTGCACCCCCACGGCCCAGCATAAAACAGGTTTTTATATCACACAACTACGCTTTTGTCTAAACTCACAATACTGCAAAAGAGAAGCATGGGGCTGGGGATGCACCTCAGTTGGCAAAAGATGCTTGTCCACAAAGTCCTGCATTTGATCCTCAGCACCAGATAAACTGCCTAGTGGTGCATGCCTGTAATCCCAGCACTAGCAGGAGGCCAGATGATCAGGAGTTCAAGTTCATCCTAGACAATAATGCAAAGTCCAAGGCTAGTCTGGGATATATGAGACCTTGTCTTAAAGGGGGTGGGGAGGAGGATTTTATTGAATGTTTATTAAGTAATATATTTAAAATACAAAAGGGTGGAAGTATCAGGCAGTCTTTTTTCTAATTTTAAATATTTTATTATTTCACACTTTAAAAACAAACTATCCAGGGCTGGAGAGATGGCTCAGTGGTTAAAAGCACTGGCTGTTCTTCTAGAGGTCCTGAGTTCAATTCCCAGCAAACACATGGTGGCTCACAACTATCTGTAATGAGATCTAGCGCCCTCCTCTGGCGTGCGGGCATACATGGAGGCAGAATGTTGTATACCTAATAGTAGTGAGGTCTGGTGCCCTCTTCTGGCCTGCAGGCATACATGTAGACAGAATATCGTATACATAATAATTAAATAAATATTTTAAAAAAAGAATTAGTAATAATAAAAATTTTTAAAGAGAAAATTTCAGGTGGGTCAAAAGTAACTACAATATTTTTTAAATTAAAGTAGTAGAGGAAAAGATGAGAAATAAAGGGGTATTATTTGTTGTGTGTGTGTGTTTATATGTGGTGTGTATATACATATGGTATGTGTGGTATGTGTAAGTGCATGTCTGTGTGTTTGAGTCTGGAAACTGGAGGTCAACATCAGGGACCTTCCTCCATCACTCTCAACCTTATTTTTCTCTCTAAAACATTCTTGCATTTTTGCATTTTTACTGTGCTGCTGGGGGAGGGGCTGTGCCTGGGCACACACAAGACTGGGACTTGGTTTGGTTGAAGATGACTTTTGGGACTCTGTCCTCTCCTTCCACCATGTGGTCCTAAGGACTGAACTCACGTCCTCAGACTGGGCAGCAAGCTTTTACTCACTGAGCCATCTCACCAACCCTCTTTATTTTTTGAGACCCAGAGTTCGTTGATTTGGTAGGACTGGCTGGCTCCTAAGCCTAAGGATCTGCTGTCTCTTTTTCCTGAGCCTAAGAATCCTAAGGGATCTGCCATCATATTTCCCCAGTGCTGGGATTACAACAGTGGCCTCCAGGTCTAGATTTTTACACAAATGCTGGGAATCTGAATTCAGGTCCTCACGCCTGCCTGCACAGCTAGCACTTTCCTGCTTAGTTATTTCTCTAGCCATGGGGTCTGAACGAGAATGGCCCCACAGATTCATACATTGTTCTCTAGTTGGCGGAACTCTTTGGGGAGGGCTGGGAGGTGTGACCTTGTTGGAGAAGGTGTGTCACAGGGAACAGGCTTTGCGGTTCCAAAAGCCCACAGCACTCCAGGTCTGTGCCTCACGCTTGTAGATCAAAGGGTAAACTCACAGCTACAGCTTCAGCGCCATGTATGCCTGCCAAGTGTCATGCTCCCCAGCCATGATGGTCAGGGACTCTACCTGACACTGTGAGCCAGTCCCAAATGAATTCTTTTCTTCTGTAGGTTGCCTCGGCTGTGATATCAGAGCAACTGGACAAACTAAGACACTAGCCCTATCTTGTTTCGTTTGTTTTTAAGACAGGGTTTCTTTATATAATCTTGGCTGGCCTACAACTCACTAGCTGGCCTCAAACTTATGACAGTCCACATGTGGAAACCTCCCAAGGCTGAGACTTTAAAGTCATTGCATCTGGCTTTATGAATTGGTTTTGTTTTGTTGTTGTTTTTAAACCTTGGAGTGAGAATGACATCATGCAAACAAAACAACACAACAATAAAAACAAAACAAAAACCCTCTAAAAAACAAACAAAAACCTTGAAGCTACAAAATAAACAAATTAGAAAAAAAAACTTCAGAAAAAATTCAACAGGGTAAAAAACAAAACAAAACAACAACAACAAAAAAAACAGAATCATGGGGACAGAGAGATGGCCCAGCAAGTAAGAGCACTTGGAGCTCTTCCACAGAACCCCAGTTAAGTTCCCAGCACTCACATCAGAAGACTAACAAGCACCTATAGTTCAACTCTCTCTTCTTGCCTCCAATGACACCCACGTACGTGTGACACACACACATAAATAAAAGTAAACCTTTTTTAATCATAAGAAAAGTAGCATACTGAAAAAATATATTTCTAGCATTATCAATGATAAAAGGCTAATCTTAAATACACAAAACTCTTCCAAATCAATTAGAAATGTTTAATCCTGCAGAAGGATGGGCAAAGGTAGAATAAATCACACAAAGAATGAATGTATGGCCTTTAAGAACATAAATCTTCAATCTTAGTCTTAACAAGATAAATGCAAAATTAAACCATAGTGATATATAACTTTTTATATCTTTTAGACTAATAAAGATGAAAACATTTGAAAATCTTGAACCATCAAGCATGTGGGGGTAAACAGGCACTTTTATATAGTCAGAGGTAACAAATATTGCTAATTCTTAGGGAGACCACTTATCATTATCAGAGTTTTAAAGCAATTTTACTTCACAAGTCGATGATATATATGATATGTATGTCATGATATTCATGACAGTACTGACCAGAAAAACAGCTTGAGTTTATATCCTTCATAGGAGACCAGCAATAAAACACACAGGTCAATCAGGGGCTAGGATGTAGCTCAGAGCTAGAGCAAATGCCTCACATGTACAAGGTTCTGGGTTCCAGTCCCAGCATAACACACACACCACAAACAATATAATGCAACACAGGGTTGGAGAGATGGCTCAGCACTAAAGAACACAGGTTACTTTTCCAGAAGAACAGGGTTTGAGTCTCAGTGCCTACATGGCAGCTCACAACCATCTCAGGCATACACACAGTGCAGACATACACACAGGCAAATTACTCTGTGGTAGTTTGTATGAAAAAGGCCCCCATAGGCTCATATATGTGAATGCTTGGTCCTGAGTCGGTGGAACTGTCTGAGAAGGACTGGGGGGCGTGTCCATGTTGGATGCGGTCTGTCACTGGGGGGTGGGCTGTGAGGTTTCAAGACCATGCCATACCCAGTTAGCTTTATCTCTCTGCCTTGTGGTTATTGTTTCAACATGTAAATTCTCAGCTACTGCTCCAGCACCATGCCTGCCTGCTGCCATGCTCCTCACCATGATGATCACAGATAGACTCACCCCAGGAAACTGCAAGCAAGCCCCCAATGAAATGCTTTCTTTTATAAGTTGTCTTGGTCATGGCGTTTCCTCGCAGCAGTAGAACAGTAACTAAGACATATTCATAACAGACATTTTTAAAAATATATAACCAAATACAGAATTCAGAACTCTACAATGTATACTGAAATAAACTAAAATGGAATAATGTCCAATATAGTCCAATATTCATTATTAAATGGACACAATGGATTAGAGCCTGTTGGAGGTACCTGCAGAAAGATGAAGGACATCCAGAAATACGTCAAGTATCTCTCTAAAAGGACACAAAAAGCCAACATTACTTACTGCCTCTGAGATTTAATTTGTTCCTTTTCAATTCTATGCCACATGTATGTACCACCTGTTCCTTAAAAGCAAAACATACCTTTAATCTCAGCACTTGGAAGGCAGAGGCAGGCCAATCCTGTGAGTTCAAGACCAGTCTGGTCTACATAAGAAGTTCTATCCCAATAAGCTAGGCTAAACAGTGAGATCCTGTTTGCTTTTGTTTGTTTTTTAGTTTTCTTGGGTTGTTGGAGTTTTTAAATAAAAACTTTTTTTTGTTTGTTTGTTTGTTGGGTTTTTTTGGGGGGGCAGTTGAGACAGGGTTTCTCTGTAGCTTTAGAGCCTGTCCTGGAACTAGCACTCGTAGACCAAGCTGGCCTTGAACTCAGAGATCCACCGGCCTCTACCTCCCGAGTGCTGGAATTAAAGGCTTTTGCCACCACCACCCGACTGTTTTTTAGTTTTATTTTTGGCATTTTGAGAGTCTCAGAACACTTGTTCTTAATGCCCCAATCTCCCAAATGCTGGGATTACAGTTGTATGACAGCGATCTGATTTATGTTTTTCGTTTTTTTTCCTTTTTGTTTTTAGCAACAAAGCTTAAAAATAAAATAAAGAGCCGGGTGGTGGTGGTGCACATCTTTAATCCCAGCACTCGGGAGGCAGTGGCAGGCGGATCTCTGCGAGTTCGAGGCCAGTCTGGTAGACAAAGAGAATGCTAGGACAGCCAGGGACTGTTACACAGAGAAACCCTACCTCAAAAATCAAATAAATAAATAGGTAAATGAATAAAATAGGTACCTAAATTACTAGGATGCGGAAAAACTTCCCAGAGAAGAAAATCCAGAAAGAGAAAAGTTTTATCTATGAATTTTTAAAGCTTATATTACATTTATTTACGTGTGTGTGGGTATGTGGGGGGGGCTCAAGTGTAGTCAGAGGAAAACTTGCAAGGGTCGGTCTGCTTTGTGGGTTCTGGGGATGGAATTCATCAGACTTGGCAGCAAGCACCTTTACTCCCTGAGCCATTACACCAGCCTTATTATTTATTTATTATTTGATTCATTCATTTATTTATTTAGAGGTAGGAGTCTCACTATGTCTCCCAGGCTGGCACTGAACTCAGGATCCTCTCATTTTATTCTCCAGGATAACTGGAATTACAAGCATTTACTTCACTCCTGGTTTCCTTTTATTTTAACAAAATATGAAACAAAAAGATAAGAACACAGTGCTATAATAATTAATAATAATAACAGCATATGTATATCTATATTAATGGAGTTTTGACATTTCTTCTTATTGAGGCAGGGTCTCACTTGGAACTCACTTTGTACACCAGAGTGGCTTTGAACTCATGGAAATCCATCTGCCTCTGCCTCCCAAGTGTTCGGACTAAAGGGATGTCTGTGTTAATATGCCTAACTACTAACAGAATTTTAAAATAACATTTTCTACAATTTGATCCAGACTTTTATTACTTATTATGTTCATTCCACAGTGTACTTGTAGAGATTAGAAGACAATTTTGGGGGGTCAGTTGTCTTTTCCCACCATGTGGGGTCTAGGAACAAAATTCAGGTCATTAGGTACAAAGTGCGTGCACACACACACACACACACACTAAATAAATATTTAAAAATTAATAAAAGTGGATTTTGAAAGATATGTGTGAGTGTCTCTGCAGCAATTAAATGTGATGGCTCACACCAGTAATCCAGACTCAAAAGGCTGAGATAGGAGAATTGCTAAGAGATCAAACAAAGCAAGCTTGGGCTACATAATGAATTCCAGACTACATGAGAGTGAGTTCCAAACCAACCTAGATTACATGAAACCTTGCCTCAAATACGCCACACACAGGTACACACACACACACACACACACACACACACACGCACACACGCACGCACGCCACTCAATAGCCCAAACTCTCCATTCGATGCTGAGATAGACTACTATAGAGGCTCTTAGATTATGGCTCACCAAAGATCCTTGTAGTGTTAGCAGCATCCCAGTAGAACCAGCTGTGCAGGAACCTAAAATACCATCAATGTCCCTCACCACTTGGACGGTAGAGAGGCCGCTACACCTGCACCAAGTCTCATATTACTGTGTAATAAAGTACACATGCATTCCTCACAAACTTGTGTCTTTACCCGTAATTATTACATTTCTTTTTACTTTCTGGTGCTGGCAATGGAACGTGGGGCCTCACATATGGAGCCCTAGTCCCCTGAGTCCTCCTCCAGTCCTGTACTTCAGCGTACTGTGCTCTCTTTATGCTCCTACATGCTTTACTAGTTTTGTGAATTTATTTTACTATTTGTGTGGGTCCGGTTGCCTGTGTGTAGAAGTGTAGGAACACCATGTCACAGCATGTATATGGAGGCCAAAGGATACCTTGTAAGAAACAGTTTTCCTACCAGGTGAATCCCAGGAATTGAACTCTGCTCCCCAGGCTTGGCAGCAAGCACCTTCACCCACTCAGCCATCCTACAAGGCCCCATTCCATAATTTAAAAAAGCAAACAAACAAACAAAAATTTAAAAACACTTTTAAAAGACTTATTTATTCGCCAGGTGGTGGTGGCGCACGCCTTTAATCCCAGCATTTGGGAGGCAGAGGCAG